>JABANP010000399.1:0-50710 GCA_013115135.1 Perkinsus olseni
TTTGGCGGACCTGCAAGAGGCAGCACAACCAGCACTACCAGCGTATGATACACCGAAGCCGTTCGGTATGGACGGGCCGTCCAGGACGGCAGTACAGTGTGAAGTCGAAACTCGTGGAGGGCCCACCAGATCTGTTGTGACGTCCTCCATCCCGACGAAAGACGTGATCTCCTGAACCATCTCGAGGATACAAAGACTGCAAACGGTATCCTCCACGCACAATGTGGGCGACAATACTAGAAAGTTTCTAGTAGAAACTCACACAGAGGACATGAAACATATTCTCCGACTCGGTATCGGCCGGAACTCGGTTCGTCCACAAGGTATCTCAGAAATTCGATTTTCAACTACAGCATTTCCCGTGCAAGTTTGACAACTGAACAGGTAAGAATGACAATGTCACAAGCAAGTTTGACAATGAACACGCAAGTTTGACACATGCCAAATTCGTTATCACCGAGAATGTCAATATAAAGTCCAAGTTTGACACATATCGAATTTGTTAACACCAAGAATGTCAATGCTGAGTCCAAGTTTGACAAGGACAAAAATATCACATGCAAGAATGACAGTATCAGTGATACTGTATCACAGCCAAGTTTGACAATACACGGGCAAGATTGACAAGTGCCAATCCAAGTTTGACAGCGAGTCTATGAAAGCCCAGATTCAAGCAAAGGAGCTCATTCGGCTTGAGAAACCACACATGTTCACTGGCTAATGCACGGGAGACACCCACCGTACATAAATTGGCCGAGGAACGCGAGGAACAATGATAAACTGAGGGCAACATGCCGTCAAACTGACACACGTCAGTATATTGAGAACGGTCGACAGCGACCATGCCAGCGTCAACAGCATCATCCGGACTATCAGCGGTCAGCTTTTTTTGCAATCGTACTTTCAGATACGAAGGAGGACGTGATTGACAGGGAGGCAGTACAAGAGCGGTTAGAGCACATCAAGCGAGAAGAGGAGAAAGACAAGTAATGTTGTTAGCGCTCGCCTTTTTGACCGATCATATCATGGTGTTACAGGCAGCGGAAGAAGGAGAAAAAGAAGCTGAAAAAACGCAAGAAGCGTGAGGCGTTATACGGCCCTGGATATCTCGGCACGAAGGAGGAAGATGAGCCTGCGGAGGGCGGAACAGTAAGTGGCCCAGTAGAATTCGCACTCGATCAAAGAATCTCGATGACATCGAGATATCACCCTTCTCCGCTGTGATACCCCACCGTTAACATCGAGTCGATGTTAACGGTGGGCTATGACGCAGGGGAAATTGGGTACCTGCGGAAGGCATGGCTCGGGGGCCTTGGATGAATTTGGAGAACGCTAAAATGGTTGTCGAGGCTTGGCATGTCTGGGTCGCAATGCTCTCGCCAAGATTTAATCTGTCGCGTGCCAGAATATTCTAATTGCTTTTCTCTGTTCTGCTTGAGTTTTGTATGGTTTTGTTAGGCAAACGAAAGCTCTCACGATGAGCTTATGCGTATTATGGGAATATCAGGCTTCGGAGGAAGTTGAACGTACATTGAGGCTGTCACGTTTATAGTTTGTTGTGTTGGTTCAATCGGTTGCTGGGATCGCCGTCTGTTGATGGAGATGCACACTCCACATCAAACGGGAGACCTGTAGTCTGTTTCGTATTGAGCTACCGTTCATAGATATCGTAGTGAATCTGAATCTGAACTTAGT
Source organism: Perkinsus olseni (assembly GCA_013115135.1). Classification (NCBI taxonomy): domain Eukaryota; phylum Perkinsozoa; order Perkinsida; family Perkinsidae; genus Perkinsus; species Perkinsus olseni. The sequence continues at coordinate 1,696 of JABANP010000399.1, forward strand.
TAGCAGGACATATTAATTTCTCCATTTAAACTTTTTCTTTGCCGAAGAGAGTGGAAATATGTAATATAAATGAGTAAATTCAATAATAGCTCGCCCGAGTGGTGTTCTGAGTGAGTCAGTCCAAAAACTGACCATCAAATTGATCAATCAGCATAATATATTTGCTAAATACGATTTCAGCGTGCTTCCAAAGAATAAAACATTATATCTGACTAGTTTCTGTTGATCATATAGATGGACAGTTTACGTTAGGAGCCGATAGAGTTAGCGTTACGGCTTAAATTTGCGGCTTGACGTAACGGCGTTCAGACAGTGTCTGACAAACACAACTGGGAGCGCCAAGGGTCGACCAATCCTCTGTTCTTGACTGCCCCAAGGGTAACCAACCGATTCAAGATTCGTTCACGGGATGTACTGAGTCTCTTACAGTTTCTTTTGCAAAATTTGTTCCTCCTGTAATGCCAGCTGATGAGGTCTCTGTGGTTGCGATCGGGAACCCTTTGCTCACGAAGTTCCTAGGGTGGGTCCGGAAGAAGCGTGACGATGGGCCATCGTCGATGGCGAATATGCTCGCTGTCCTAAATATGGGAGACTTATTAAGATAAGTAATAAGTCTTTCAGGGGTGCCAAATATCACCAAGAGTCTTACGGGAAAATGAAGCACAGCGAACCCACTAGAACTGAGAACCAAGCGTGGCGCACTCTAGCTGCCAGAGTCTGGCATCTTGCTCTGCATCGTTGAGAATTAATACTTCAAAGGCCTACTACGGTGCTTGTACCCTCATTTCGAGGCCGAAATCTAGTTCGTCAATTGCGAGGCGGAGTCGCCAAATTGGCGACAGGCGGCTTGACCACTGGAAAGACAGTTGAATTCTCAGTAAGCGCTCATGAAAGGTTCGACATACGACTCGTAGTCCCCTCCCCATGCAAAATGGTTGGTCGATCATGACCAGGTCAACATGAACAGTTTAACGGGCAATGCTTCCCGGCAAGCCCCAGACGACGACGCATTAGCTCGCCATCAACCCGGAGCACGAGGTTCAAGCAGGAGGAGCAGGAGGTGGGGTCGGGGGGCATCTCGCTCTCAGTCGCCCCGGCACTTCCGGAGAAGTTTTCCCACGGGAGGAGATTAAAAAATATTTTCAGTATCGAATGAGAGTGAATATTGGTCTCTGGCGCCAACCGATATAAAGCTTCGCAGGTCCTCGTGGGAAGATACTATACTGGAGCAACTCAAATTTACTGGGACTCCCAGTCTGGGAGAGGTATTCTGGAAACAACGTCTGGATCGTCGAAATTTTCTTGTGGTGGTGTCACCATGCATTGTGCATGCTGTTCGTGCCGTGAACCCTCATCGGACCGTGACGGTCAGAGAAAGGGTGGCAGAAGCGCCGAAGGACAATGGGACACCGCCAAGTGCTTCAAGCGCCGGAAAGGCTCCAAGCACCGTGGCTTCACCTGACAAAACTCGATTGGCTGGAGTGTCGCCAAGTGGCCCCTACGTCAGGTATTATTCACACACATTGCTGCATGGATGCACCTCTCAGTCCTAAGCCGGAGGCCGCCACAGCGATAAAGCGCGAAGTCGTTCGGTCGCCTACACACGCTTCAGCAACTCCTGCCAATGGCAGGCTGCCATATCTCCTAGCATGTCGATCATCGACAGTCGATGGGTGAACTCAGACCAAATGGTAGCACATAAGTTTCCGTTTCGGTTGTTCTGGTCGTCCGTATGGGTCTCACGAGGCCCTTCAGGACAACTCTTTCGAACCGGGGTGGGAGGCGGTAGCTGTAATGCAAATGCTTCTGTCGGTCAGCGGTGGCGCCGCTGACAGACAGAAAGGACCTTTTCGACTTAACCGTCTTCAGCTGCCAGCGGACAGCTGGGTCTTCCAGCCTGGCAGCCTGACAGCATCTTTTTCGTCGTCTTGCGGGTTTCGAGTTACACTCCGTTAGGGTCCAGTAATCCGATGAATGCCCACCGCTGAATGCCTACCGTGAGTTGCAAGTCTCATGGTATAGATGGGGAAGGATTTGACCCCTTTCGTTAGCGGGAGCCGTGTCTGATTATCAGCCCTCGTTGCCTATCATAGCCATCATTGTCATGCGCTACCTTCAGTTTCCCCCGCTATTCCGCCATGTTATCGTCAGCAGTAGTATTTTCGGTAGCTCTACTGCTATGGGAGTCTGTATTACGCTGCCCTTTGGATTCTCTGCCCGCGGCGAAATCCGAGCCATCACCAAAGGGACAGCTGAACATCCGTACGTCCTGGGCTGGGATCCTCTCGTGGCTGCAGAGTGTATCATGTTTGATAAAGGCGCCCGCGATACTCTGCACAGCAGGGATGTGGATCTTCGCTTATGGCATCCTTTCTGGAGGATCTGAGGCCCTCGTTTACTTGGTATCAACTGGCGTTCGAAATTCGAACTTTGAAGTGATGGAATGATGACTCCTCCGATAGCCCTGATTAGTGGTAGTTGTGGATCGAATTCCATTGGTCGGAGAGAAGCTAAGCTTTCTTGATTAGCCTGTGCGTGGTTATCAGGGACGCTCTGGGCGCTCTCTCGTCCCCACACAATCAAGGGGACGGTCACAGCGGTAACTACCGGATACGTCCTCATGTATCTGTATTCCGGCGGAGCCAAGTCCAATGTGGCAGCGTGAGTCACGTGCTATTGTGGTCACCCTGCATCCTGGATCCCCCTTAGATACCTGCGTATTCTGATCTCGGGAGTCCTGGCTAATGTATTCATCGTAGCTATCAATCAGCTCACGGACGTCGACATCGACAAGGCTAACGGCAAGCCTCTGCCGATCGCCGCAGGTGAACCATCCCACAGACTCATCTCATTGTGCATAAATCAACGTGACTGGATTGGGCGCAGCTCTTCCGTGGTTGGCTGTGTGAATGCTTGTAAAGCCTCGCACAGCAAGCCTTGTAATGCCGATTGCCCTGCTCCGACTCCTCAATGAGCTACGAGCTTTCGCAGGGGTATTCCCTTCGCGCATGGGGTGGCCCTTTTTCAGGCAAGATGAAGTTCAGTCAGGCCAGATTGGCCACGGGCCTCTCCCTATGCCTAACTGCTGCTGTATCCTTCGCCGAGTCCACCACCTGGTTCATCACCTTATCGGCCATGTGTGCTATCGGGTACGCCTACTCCGTCCCTCCGCTGCGGCTCAAGCGCCACGCTGTGCCTGCTGCTCTGTGCATCGTAAGTCTGAGTATCACCGTTCGTTTCTCTCTTACAGTGAGGATCGTGCCGTCAGGTAATGGCTAGGGCGGTGCTGGGCATCATAGGCGGCACGCACGCCTACTGCCAAGCTTTTGGCGTGACGCTAGATCAGACGACAAATAGACAGATGTGAGCTGGGCAGCATCATAGCGATGAGACCTCGTTGGCCTTCCGTCGCTGCGGTCTCCGTAGCGTTCAACCGTCCACAAGTTCCGGCGTTGTATATACAGTGGAGCGTGTCAGGTTCACTTTCTGTGGTATTCTCATAGTGTTCTGCACCACCGTGGCGATCATGAAGGACATACCCGACATCAAGGGAGATGTAACAGACAATGTCAACTCCTTTGCGGTAGGGGGGATGTCGCTCGTAGCATCACGGCGGTAGAGTGTACCCTCCTTCTTAGGTGCAGTGGGGGGCATACCGTATGTCCCGTTTCTGCCTCTGGACTCTGACTGCCTGTTACACCGCAGTCATCGGCCTGCTGGCTGATGATAGCTCGACAGGCCTCTTACATGCTATCGCCTGCGTATACATGTGGGGGTAGGTGGTGGTGGTGGTGGTTGACAATTACTCGCTTAAACGATGCTTGGTCCTGCAGGCATTGGCATTTCAACATCGCTCCGGGTGACAACAGTGACGCCGCATTGGAGCTGGTCAAGGACAACTACTTCAACACACTGTGGCCGCTGTTCTACTTCGAGTTCATCGCGTAAGGCAGCAGTCACGGCACCGACGTCTGATCGTCCCTTCAGATACCCTCTGCCTATCGTCATGAGGCTACTCGGCCTTCCTCCCCTGCCGTCCTGGCTTCTTGTCAGCCTCTTGGCAATCGTTCTGGTAGGGTACATGTCCCCCTTAATGATGTCTTTTGATGACTTAAAGCAGTTCAACTCGGCAGTGGCGATGATGGAGGATGCTCGAGAGGACAGGAGACGTAAAGCGATGAGCATTCCGGAGCTCGCAGAGATTCGCGGTGACGTGGCAGAGGTCGCCCGGCTGTTCCATCGCTTTCAGGATTCCCTCCTCCCTGCAGGTAGAGTCTTTGATGAAGACACTGGTAGGAGTTGACCTCCCGGATGCTCATGCTGCTGCACTGGACCTCGGCTCATCTCGTCGCAAGCATCATCTCGATCGGGCTGCCGTCATCTGTGCTGTTGGGAGAGCCCTCGGTCTGGATCGCTCGGACGGTGGAATGGAACAGGTAGGGAGCTCCGGGTGGAAAGGCACCGAGAAGAAGCTCGCCGCGGGCTGCTCATGATGTCTGAGTAATTCGCGAAGATGCGACTGCTCTGTGGTGCGAACGATAGAAAAAGTCGCTCAATATACGTAGGTGTACAGAGTTGCCCAAGCAGCCGAGCTGGAGTACAGCGCCTTGCTCATGCACTCAGAGTTAGTCCACGACGGCAAGGTGGGTACTCTCATGTATCCGTTTGATGAGATGCTTGTACGAAGCCTGTTCGAAAGCTCACAGAACAACACCTTTGAACTGTTCGAAGAAGTTGTACAAATTGGACAATCAATGAGCGTTCAATCGTTTCGTTCACACGCTGCGGCCCTTCGAGAAATTCGTCATCATCTAGGCTCACCCGTCGGTCCACGTAACGGTGAGAGTGGCTCGCTTTTGTAGGTGACAAAGTCTGTGAAACTAGCAGTCCTCGGCGGAGATTGGTATCTTGGCTCGGCATCTGTCGTGTTAGCTGACACGGGACTGCAACCAGTGGTGGGTCTTCATCGCAGTGGCTTCTTAACCTACGTGAAGTGTCGTGCTGCAGGTGCAAGAGATGTCCGATGCGATAGCCGAGATGACAGCTCACAATACAGAGACGAAGGGAAAGCCGAACATCGCCGGCCAACGGCGAACTGAGTTCAATCGACTCATTCTGAAGCACGCCTGTCGATCTTTGGGTGAGTTCGCCGCTTTCCTCGTTATGGTTAATTTTGCACCTGGTGCTTTAAAGGTCACCTGCAGCGCTGCTCGGGGGAGTCGCTGAACCTCCTTGGCAAGCTGGGCGCCAGCGTGCCGTTGGTGGACATGGACGACTTCGTCGATCTGTGGCCCAAGTCAGATGAGACTGAACGCCGAGTTGACGCTTTGGCTCGTCTGATGAGCGTTCTGGCAACCCACTAATTTGTTCTTTTTTCCGAAGTTGTGTTTCTGATTGTGCAAGAGCTGTTGAGTCTATGAAGTGCTGCACAGTCGGACGACGCGAATGATGCAAAAAGCAACGATGAATCCGCGCAGCAACTTGGGGAATGCTGTAAATTCCCCTGTAAATGGAATGTTAAGAGAACGGCTGGCACGAATGAAGCACACGAGGTAGGGTGGCTGCAAGGCTGTATAACCTCGCAATTACTGTTTGATGTTCATCAGTCGTCTCGCTAATGAGTTGACCAATGACTCTGCCCTATTTGTCTTTGTACGGTTGTGCGGGGTCGGGGGAAAAGGTTTACGACAAACGTATCGTGAGTGAACCAGGGTCCAAGCAGTCTGGCGAACGTCACACAGAAGCAGGCGGATGTTCGAAAATTATTTCTTGACTTCAACAACGAGTGTTTTCGCCGACCCCTCGTCGAATATCTTTGACGATCCGACTGCTTCCAACTCAACTCAACTCAACCCATGATCAACCTAAGATACACCTCATTCTTCATCCTCATTCTCCCATGTATTCATACCCTAAGGAGCGTGCACTCTCCCTCCACCGTCGCCACAGCAGATACTAGTATCCCGGAGTTCTCCTGATCCGCAGGGCCCCTCAGATGTGTCTGTAGTAGCGTGTGGCTCACTATCCCTATACGAAGGTCCATCTGCCAATCAGCCATACCAACCTCAACTGCCATCGAGGCGGTCACCTGGCGCATCTCTGCTTTCATTCTTTTGATAGTATCCTTGAGCTTCACCAACGGTTGCGTATCCGTCACCGTGCTCGACCTCTGTTCCATCTCGTGTCGGGTCTGCTCAGCGAGCTCACTCGAAGGTCTCATAAACTCTCACTTGTTCAAGGGAATCAGTGATGGTCTTCAATTCCATCTGCAAATTTAGTATCGAGTCATTGAGCTCATTATACCTGACATCAACGATGAGCGGTCACACGGCGCTTGACCCGACTCCTTCGTTTTCTCCTCGTGAGCAGCGGCCATTTGACGATAGCTCTCGGCTTTGTTGTCAAAGAGTCGTCCGATGATTTCCTCCTTTTCCACGATCTCCCGCAGGCTCTTGTCGAGCTCAGCTGACAGCTTGGTGAGCTGGGCCTTTACCGTCGGGAACTGGCTATTGAAAAGGTCGTGGTATCTTAGGTTGTCCCGTCCTACTCATGCAGATCGTGGAAAATAAGAAACCCCTTACTGTTGCGTTTGCATAAGGTGCGATCGCCATTCCCGGTCGACCAGCCCAGGCCCGATCTTCCGCAGTCGGTGGCTGACCTTGAGCAGGGAAGCCTAAGACGTGCAGCTGGTGTCGTCTCTCACCCGCTCACACTCGACTCGCCAGTCCTCGGGCTTCACCTGAGCCGAAGATACGCTGCTAGGGGAAGAGGGACAAACTCTTCTACGGTGCTCCTGACGATCTGTTTCTCCTCGAGCAATCCATTAGAGAAAGATTCCCCACGAGAGGGTCCCGCCGCTGCTGCACCGAAACTAATAAAATTGCCGGGTGGAGGTCGACGAGACTCAGCGGCAGAATACTATTCGGCGTCGTCCTCTCCGTCAGAGACAGCATCTTCGACCTCTTCCTCAAGCTCGTCTCCTGAATAAAGATATCTTCAGAAAGAATCTTTTCCTCACCCATGCTGTTCTCGAAATCGGTCCGTGGTTGGCCTTGGTCGAGGACGCTGAAGTCGGGCTCTAGAAAACGGAAGCCCGTCTTCTCGAGAACTTTACCGCACAAACCATGAAGCACCTAATCAACGCCACCGAAGGCGCGTAGACGTCGGGCACAAACTTGCCATCGCAGCAGTGTTGCCGTAGCCCGTCTTAAGACGCTGCGGCGGGAAGTCAGCAGGCAGGCCGGCATCCTTCAAAGCCACCAGGATGTTCGTGCACACTGTGTGGGGGTCGTCGTATCTAGGTGAGGAGCCTTGGTCTACGGTGAGGGAGAAGGGGAGTACTCATCCCAGGCTGCACGTTTCTTGAGCAGGGAGAGCAGCCAGGCGACGAGTCTGGTGAAGTAGGCGAATTGGAGGGCAGCGTTGCCGGCTGGTCCGCAGAAGTATATCCTAGGTTCACGCTTGTGCTTCGTGGGGAGCTCGGATACTCACGGATGTACTGGGGGAGTATCTTTATCGCAGAAGTTGGCTTCGTAGTCTAGAATATTCAACATGTCAATGACAGCCGATGCCAAGGAGTAACACTCGGGCGCCTGAGGTCGCTGCCAGCATCACACAGATAGTCGCCGTGGTCATGACGCTTACAGGCGGTTGTTGTGTACGGGAGGCGGTCTCAGACATCCCCGAGATAGCACGAGCACTAAATAATGCAACAAATCGATATCCTAAATTTTCGGCAGAATTTCGGCGACCTGCAGCCGCTTAGCTTCCACCGCGCAAGCCATCGACGTTGATCCGGTGGTTCGGGTGGTCCACTCGACAACGCGACACAACAGATTTAAAGTGATGATAACAGAAAAGGTGCAATCGGAGGCACTAGATGCCGTGGCCAGTGTCCTCATCATCCAGCACTGCTGAGTAAAAAGTCTTGGATCATCTTCGATAACTGCAATTGAGATGTAACGATGTTCACATGGCGTATTTATGAGTCCACTCCCGAGCATGCGCGTCATGTTTCGACTTGTCCGATTTCAGGAGGTTGGCGATTTCTGGTACGAAGGGGTCGTTCGGGTTCGGGTCTGTGAGGAGGGAGGATATCGATAACAGAACCTAGGGACTCCAGCGTCGTCACAGAGGCTCGTGAAGGGCGTATCTTACCTTGGAGATGGTAAGAGCCGGGCTCCATTGATCTCTGAGGATATCGAGGCAGATAGAACCGTTTGAGGATATGTTACAATGATAGATCTTGGTCGTGAAGTGGCACTTAGGGGGCTTGAAGGGGTAGTCACTGGGGAAGGTTATGTTGAGGAAAAATACACCACCGTCGTAAGGTGAATCCTTCGGCCCCATAATGGTTGCTTGCCAGTGGAACATATCATCACCTGCAAGGCAGATGGCCATGGAAGGCGCTCAGAGTCAACCTCCTTCTGTATAGTGCGAAATCAGAAGAGGCTCCCTTCTCTTTGAATAGGGGGAGATACCGTTACGCGATAATAAGCGCCAACCCTCCGCAATTCTCGAATAAAAAAGACGAAGTAGCAGTAGAGTGGCGCTTACCGATTGGACCAGCTGAGCAGTTGGCGGGTGGATCCTGGGAGAGGTCCTGAAGCTCCTTATTAATCCGCCTGAGAGCCATCAACCAAGAGGAGCTGCTATAAAGATTGGCGGTGAAAAACTAAGCGAAAGGGCGAAAATCTAAGCAAGAGGGCGAAAATCTAAAGAAGGAGAAAAACTAAAGAGAAAAAGACCTAGTGGAGTACTGACCGTAACCCCCGTCAACCCGAAACCCGACTCAGGTCGCCCTTCGGGCGACCATCACCTCAAACCCGAAGGCCTAGGGTTATAGGTCATAGGTTATCCGAGAGTCAAAAGCGTAATCCCAATCCTCTCCCGGGCGAGCGAGAAACTTCTTTAGAAAATGGCAACTTTCTTTAGAAATATGGTTTTTCCCAAGATTGGCGGTACGCATCACTTATCTTGCGACGTTTTAAGACGAGCGAAAATTTCATCTCGGACATTTTCTCACGCTACAAAACGGCGGTGAAAGCGACGGCTCTAGCTGATCGAATAGGTTCTGTAGTTGCTTTGGTGAGCATCGTCGTAAAGTTTCCTTCGCCGCGGTTCATACCCACTCGAGTCTCGTCGCCCTCATTGGTGTGGCTTCGGCTCTTGGTTGTCCTGTTAACGGAAATATATTTTCGAGCGTTCATCGATTCCTCCGGGCGAAATTCACACCGATCGAGGCTTTCTTCGTAGCTTTCCAGGTCTCATCGTGCGGGTATCTTCTTCCACCCTCTACCACAGAGCAGCCTTGGCCGCTGTCAGCATCTGCTCACGAGGGGGAGCATTTCTACTCGTAGTAGGAAGAGCTGGGAGGTATTAGGAAATTTCCACCAATTCGATGAGCCGCTCGAAATGGTCGTTTGAGGGCTGATTCCACCGCTAGGGTAGTACTTTCGGTGCTCAGTGAGGAGTGTCCGCTGCTTCCGTAGTGTGCTATAGGACTTGGGTGGGGTGATGAGGGGAGGCGTCGCGAAGTTGCCTCTCGGTGGGAGTTATTGTGTGGTCGTTTATTCAGTGTTATCATTGTGCAGTATCAGTAGCTGCATTAGTATTACCAGTGATGGCCTGTTGTTACTTCTCTTGCAGTACCGGTCGTCCTGGGGCCTAGGCTGGGTTTGTATTCTCCTACCGCCTAGAGGCCTTGCCAAGGCCTCTGCATTTACGGCAGCCTCGTCGATTTTTCCCAGGGATCTCGAGTACTTAAGAAGGTTTCCTTCATCACACCCATCTTTCGTCAGCAACAGTTCCTTTCTCTTCCCTATGCTCAGTAGCCTCACCCGTAGTGTCTTCCCTGCTGTTCAGCGGTCGATGGCCCCTCTAGCAGCCCGAGGGCTCCGCTCATTCTCGAGTAGGACGGGCGTCTGAGTCCACTTGACCTCATCGTTCGTTACAGGCCTGGTGTTCACTAAGGACCACGAGTGGATCGCCCCCACCGAAAGCGATGAGCATGTAGCTACCATTGGTGTCACGGACTTCGCCCAAGACGAAATTGGTGAGTTAGTGTAAGTTTCTTCGCGCGCCCATCAGGTTCTCGTGGACGGGGCTCGTCGTTGGAGGCATTGGGATTTGGCAGGTACGTAGACTTGCCGACGGTGGGCTCGGTGTTTCACAAGAACGAGGTGCTCTGCACTCTCGAGAGCGTGAAGGCTGTAGAGGAAGTGTAGGAACGTCTAGAAAGGCCGAAAGTCGATGATTTGTTGCCCGTTCAGTCTTTGCCCGGTGGACGCTGCTGAGGTGTTGGAGACGAACGTTGAAGTGCGAGAGACGCCAGACCTGGTCAACCTCGACCCCGAGCACGACGGCTGGCTGCTGCGAATGCATTACGAGTAAGATGGTGTGGCCTGGCGAGTCTTCATAGACGGTCGTTCTCAGAGGAGATATCGAGGCTGATGGAAAGAACTTCTTCACTGAGGAGGAGTACCGGAAGGCCTAGGCCGTCGAGTTCCCACAGTGATGTCTTTCCTTTGATGAATTCACGAGAATCGTTTCGGGGTCAACCTGAGCGCAATTAGTAAGGGCTCCTTTACATTGGGATTTCCATTGTTTTCTATACCACTGAGAGAGCATGTCCCAAGGCGCCGCCCACTAGGGTGGAGTGGCGCGGAAACTGTTGTGTTTTCATAAGAGTAGTTGTTGGGAAGCCTGAAGGGAGACAGAAATTGTGTCGAGAACAATGAATGCTAAGTCGCCGATTCCATTCGTGGTTGAGCCAACCTGTGGCTTTATCGCGTCCTAGCCTCGGCAACACAATTGGTATCCGCCTGTCCCCATCGTTGTGATGCACGCATGCACAAGATGCTGGCACGTTCAAAGGCCAGCAGGCAAGGAGGCCTGCGAGTAGAGCGTGCATGATGGGTGGTTCAACTCTGGGTTATTCATGCTAGAGTTGAGAGGAAACGGTTGGATGAAACGGCTCGTCATGAGGTCGATCTTTGCAAGATATGCTTGAGATCGATTAGTATGGCGTAGCGAGATCGTGTTTAGCGTTTCGTAAATCATGGAAGCTGCGTGCTGCTCCCAGCACGGCCCCCGGAGTACCAAACCGACGATGGCGACATCGAAGGTGTGTGGAATGTCAGACGCCAGTACAGAGACTGGTGCGGATATCAACGTAAGGCTTGTTATGCCTCCGTGTGGTTCTCAAGCGAGCGTTTGAGGTTATCATCATATTCATCATCATAACGCTGCGCGTTTGTTGTTGTTGTGATGATAATATTGTCGGTGGTCATGCGAGTGGTGATGGAAGTGTGGGCTTATTATGACTTTTGCTGCCGCTGAGGGTCGCCTCTTGAGGGCTTCCTCGATGATGATGATGATAATGATGTTGATTGTGCTCTTCTGCTCTTCAGCCAAGCTTCGATCGCCACTCACCAGCTGCTGGACACTGTCTACTCTCGGACTTCGAAGTGGACTTCCTCTCTGGTTTGATCTGTGACACCGGCTACTCGCTCGTGGAAGACAGCATGACCACCACGGCCCCAGTTCGCAAGAAGACCCGTACCCCCTCAGTGTCCAAGGTCGACCTCAACCTCATCATACCCTCCTGTCAGCGAAGGTCTTGCACTACTACCAGTAAGTCCGAGGGTGCACCAAGCAGCTCTTCAGGGTCACGTACTAGCACGCCTGAGAAGGCTTCTGCTAGACGAGGCAGAAAGAAGGCAGCTGCTCCTTCTTCGGGTATGCCTGAGTTCGAGCGCAACGAGTACCGGAGGTTGGTGCAACACATGGTACGCATGAACAAGGAGTTGGCGGCGCCATTTATGAAGCCTGTCCCCAAATGGGTCCCCGGTTACTATGAGATGATTACTGTTCCAGTCGACATTTCGATGATACTCAACCGACTTGATTCTTGGTTCTACGCCTCACGAGCTGACTTTGAAGCTGACATGAGGCAGATGTTCGTCAACGCCTACATCTTCAACCAGCCCGGGTCTCTTGAGTACGAATATGCCCTCGAGTTGCACTCTATCTTCAACACTATGATGTCGACGGCTCTCGACAAGGTGTTGCGGCATTTGGCCGAAGAGCACGAGAAAGAAGTGCAGTCCACCGCGAGTAGCGGTCGGAAACGTAAGCGACGATCGACGTGAAAGGCTTTGAGCCTCGGCCGATATGTTATATAGTGCTTGCCGACTATTTTTCCTTTCACAACGATTGATTATTGCAGGCCGGGTGCCGTCGTAGTAGCAGGGATGGAGTTCATCCCGATGATGATTACTTGCATATTTGTTTAACTCGCTTTGTAGTATTGGTATGGTTTTTGCAAAATTCTAATTGATCTTTTGTTAGTGAATCAACTCAGGGGCGAGTTGTGTGCACCCTCGAAGACTGCTGATCTTGTCGGATTGAGTGGTTTATGCCGTTTAAGTCTATACGGCGATACTGCGCCGTTGAGTTTATGGGCCGACTCGCTACTCTCGTCGGTGTTGCATCTACTCTTTACAACGCGAGACACTCGTGGTGCTAGTAAAATATTACAGCCGTTCATGCTAAGGCGTAAATGCGTGCGCGAGTCTGCGTCACAGAAATTGCGAGACGCGTCTGACGGGGGCGGCTGGCGCACCTGAACGTGGAGTGTCCCCTCAAGCATCTCCGAGGGACTTATAACTCACCTCCACTGCCCAGTCCTATGTAGCTCATGATTGTTTCAAACGACGAGTGACCTTGAAGCTCCCCCTCAGGCTGAATAACTGTCGTCAAGTCTGCAGAAGGGCTCGTCATCGCTTGGCCAGAAGTACCGCCCGCTGCCTGATGGAATGACATGCTCAAGGCAGCAGTTGTTGTTCAAGGCTCACCTCATCTCCCTCGCGTTCCCCACTATTACGATACGTAGGTGGCATCTGAGACCTCATTTGGTCTCTGAGATCCTGCTGCTGCTCACGAACCTGGGGTGATGAGCCTCATCGTGCGAGCGAGCGCTGCACTGGGGGTCCCAAAGGCATATTGCCTTACCGCTCGACTGTGGTCTTCGAATAGTGTGGCGTTATCGAGGGAACCGTTGAAGTTGGGATCTCGCAGTAGGATTTGCCGCAGACGTTGGAGCTCGTAGTTCCTACAAAAAGACCACCTCGAGCGGCACTTCTGTACGCAAGCCGGTCGTACAACGTGTCCCTCTCGAAGCGCAGCTGATCGTTTTCAACTTGTTGTAAGGTTATTTGGCGTTGCTGCTCTCGAAGGCGCCGCAATATCTGAATACATAGAGACCTTGGATGAGTAACCGATGCGAAGACCTCACCCTTTTGTCGCAAAGCCCGGACACGTCAGAAATGGCGTGCCGATACTCCATCGCCGTTTCGTCTATCTTCCGCGAGAGTCGCCTGGGAAACGATGCTCGGCTATCCAGTAGCGACAAGCCTGTACCTTTCGATCTGCTGTAGCCGTTGGAAACTGTCCCAGAACTCTTGAAGGCGTAGGTCGAGGCCCTCCTTGAGAATCCTTATGTTGGGGTCGATACTCGATGCTCCATCTGGTAACTGAATCGTTTCCGTACACATAGAATGCAGGTGAGCACCTTCCCACCCTCATTCGGCCCTCAGCGTCCATGTACGGCTCGAGCAGTATAGCCAGTCTTTCCTTATCATCCACCAGTGTACTGTTGGCCGCGGCGATCTCCGCGAGTTGTTCTTGGTAGCTACAACCACCCGGAAGAATTATGGCTGATGGCACGCTGGGGTTGTTACGTTCTGACAAGATTGGCGATCTCTTCATCCCTGGTGAACGTCGAGCTCGATTCCAGGCGTTGTGAGGACGCGGAAGGCAACATCGCAACGGAGGCCTCAATCCTCAATTCGCGTCCATTTGCCGAGTTTTTTCTCTCCACTCCCGATAGAGAGAACAAAACTCTTATTTGTAATCATTCGAACGACAAGAACGCGGGAAGCCGCTAACATGCAAATATGACATGAACAATCGTGGCCAAAGCCGAGAGGAACGAGCAAGCAACTGTACGAGGGTCATTCTTTATCGGAAGTGAACATTTGCTTCAAGGACTGCAGGTACTGGAAGACCACCGTCACAGCCGCCTTAGACGGGTCGTCATCGAACTTATCCGGATGCCACAGCGCCTAGGAAAGTGATCTGATTCGGTGGTGGACAGTGGACGAGGCATTCACCTGTAGTTGTCGGAAGGCCTTCCTTCTCACGTCAACATCCACAGCATCGAGATGACAGTGCGTCCAGTCGAGGATGTCTTCTTTGACCTACACCAGAGGCAAGCTTCGCCGTCGCAGCGGACGTGAGGTGAGCGGTCTGACCTCGGCGACCGGGTCTTTCCCAGGAGCGATAAGTGAGGGGCGCCTCTTCGGATTGATCGTGTCAGGTATGGCCAGATCTCCCGTACCTAATACAGGACGGTTCCGGTCGTCCTGCTCTAGCTGTGCCTTTCTCTCACCATCGTCTACCGACCACATGTGGCTCTTCCGCTGTTCTGGTCTTGACGGTCCCCCTTCACCACCATGGTGACGAACCTGCTCGATAGAAGTCAGAGTGGGTGTGAGAGACAGTGCACATCTTTGACGCGAATGGTGGCCTACCCATCGGCTCTCGCCCAGCGTTGGTGCTTTCAGCCTGGATGCCCGAGCACCCTCTGTTCTGCGCCGGCTGCCGCGGTACTGTGAGGAGCTACAGTAAACGAGAAAGTACGAGCAGTTTCGGACGAAAACTCCGTCAACCCACCGTGAAGAAGGGTCGCCATGCACGGTATATCTGTACTTGCTCCCATGCGATGTGAAGGAGTTGGCCATCGGGTCGTCTGATGTACCTGCTGCGCGCCTCCTCGACACAAGGCTTGGACTTCCTTCTCACTTGCTGTGTTGTCGAAGGGACTCCCAGCCGTTCCACCCTCAGGGGTCACCGGGGTTGATGCTTTACCGCTATCCGGGGCCTCTGATGAATACACCTGGGGTTTGCTTCGCACCGTCGAGCCTCGGGCGAACACAATCGGATCCTGGAAAGTGACGATGACCATGAGACCTACTCAGCGATCTACCTCTTCCGCAACAATAGATGCCAAGCGTTTCGCGCGCCCGCGTTTCCACAGCCAAATGCCGCCGACTGCCACTACCAATACGAATCCGGAAACGGCACACGCTAAGATTGGCAGGAGGGAAGAGGCCTCACCGGGAGACACCTCGGGACCTGAGACACCCATGGCCGCAATCCTTATCGCGGCGGACCACTCACCGTCCGTAGTGACGTTCCCCTGCTGTTGCTGCGCCTCCCACCACACCGGTGCGACTGTTATAGCGGAAGCAGATACCACCGGGCTAGCACTCGAGAGGAAGCCTTCACTCTCAACGATCGTAAACTCAGGCGAGGACCTGTATTATTCAGGTGACCAGCTGGGGCCGGCTAGGGAGGGAGCTTCTCACCCTGCGCTTCTGCTGCTGTAGCGCTCCTTAATAACCGTGTCTCCGGCGTTGGTCGCCAGTACGGCAGCGATACCTACCGGAAGCATCAAGGCTATGCTGGAACAGAGATTATCTGATGGGCTGACCTCCCTTGGACCGCAGAACCAGAGCCATCTCATTCGCAGTGAGACGGTCAGTCTGGACGACTATGCTCAACAAGATGTGCTTGGTGGCAATGCTTGCTGTGGCCATCGAAACGGGTACCGCTGAGACCTGGGAGGACTCCAAGCCACGAGAAGAACCAAGGGATCGCAACGCTACCATGTCGAGGGTGAATCTTCCACTAAGTTGGTCTGTGATACCAGTCAGCGGTGACTGCGTACCTGAATTGGGTGATCGTCCGCGGCCCGAGATCGTTGTGAACAAAGCGAGAAAGGACTTACGCAAGAAACCGTTGGCATCAGAGAGAGCTGCATCAATAAGGTTGACCATTTCCTCAGAGTAGTAGCCATCGTCAGGTGGTGCAAGGACCTGTCACCAACGGCAATGATGGAAAAACATTCATTGTCGACAGGGCTCACCGTGAGGGTCACAATTACCGGGCCATTGGTGATAGCGTCGACGTCGTTGAGCTTCAGCCGGAGGAACGGAGCCGCAGAATGCAGTGCCAGGGTTATGCTGGTCAAAGACAGAGTCGGAAGATACGGACCGAGAGAGGCCGTCAGTCTCACCTCCTCAAAAGCGTGACAGCTGCGGCCATTTTGGTGACGGCTCCTACCACTGGAATACCGACAACTACGGTGACCTAAGGAGGCAGCGGCATAGGGACAGACAAGGACAGTAGTACTCACGTCAAGGTGAATGTGGCGGGAACACTGCCCCTCTGCAGGGGAGCCGTCCTCCCAACCCACGTCACAAGTGCCTGATGAACAAGCGTGCTCGGTAAGAGGGATGTCAACCGAGGGAGCTGACATGTGGTAACGGCGAGTATCCACTCCTCGCGAGAGAGGCCAACAGTCCCTGACGCTGCTGCCGCTGCCACAGTGCACGTGCCGTGCTCAGGACCTGTATAACGATGGAGAGTCGGAGAGCTGATCATCATCACCAGCTGCCTGCCCTACATCGACGGAACTGGCAAGGGTCGTCGGGAGGAGGCACATCACACCAGGCACCGCTGTAGCCGTCCGTGCACTCACAGCCGACTCTACCGCCATCCTCAACGGTACATCGGCCATGCAGGCCGCAGTCTACCGCGTGGCAGAGGTCACTGACGGGCTCGCAGAGTACCTGGGTCGGATGGGGTTGGCAAATAGGGGCCCAGCAGCGGCAGAGTTCGACTCACGAAGTCGCTCTCATCGCCGTTGTTCCACCCAGTGATCTCCTTCTTCATGACGGACAAGTTGCAGAGGCCGGTACGGCTGTCATATCTGCCAACGGCTGCCATCGCCATGCCGGGCCTCGAAACCCCAGCCTCTTACTCAATATTCTCACACGCCCCGAAATTGAGGCAAAAGAGTTTGCACTCAGCCAAGGAGGGTAGGGTCCGACTTTCATGGTTGTTATCTACAACAACCTGCTAGACCAGGGCGGAGTGACCGTAGGAAGGTACCGGACACGCCACTGTTAGGCCAGCACTTCCATCCGATGCCGCAGAACTGCCAAGTGTCGGCCTCGAAGAAGTCGTCGTGCCAGACCGCCACCCCTTTGCATTTGCACCACGGTCGGTCCTGAACGACGAGGGCAGCTTGGATCCGCGGGGGAGCCGACAGACGTACTGCCGGGTCCTCTGAGAACTTGCAGCAGCCTCGATTGCTTCTGGTAGAGCAGCGGGCACCTAGTAGGAGAACGAAGCCTGCCAGCAGTCTAGGAGGGACGTTGGGAACCTCTGAAGGTCCAGTCTTCGTCGCACTCGCAGGTGGTGACGTTGGCCGGGCTAGCTGGGCGTGCGAGCGAGGCGTCCACTGGCGTCCCCGCGCGCTCCAGACAGTCTCGATGGACGTATCTGGGTGGTGTACAGCTGGCAGGCAGGATGGCGGTGCCGCCCTACGGATCGGTGCCGCACTCCCTCTCACAGTTGGCGCCGATGACGCCCTCGTCGCACACGCAGACCTGGGAGCCCCCCACACCTACGGCAACACCATGGAGCTGAGGGGTTGATCGGAGTGAGCTTACTTTGGCAAGTGCCGTGGTCACCGCACGACGTCTCAGCCCCACATCCGTCCGAGGGGGCATCAGGACCCCCAGGGGGGGCTTGAGGACTCGGGGTGGCCGGAACCTGATCGACAGCAGTAGCAGACGCTTCGGTGCAGGCAGGCAAACCCCACCCGTATATTGAGTGAGCTACAATCCGAGCCCTCGAAGCCTCGGTAGCACACGCACTGGCCGTAGTGGCAGGTACCTGCGGGCAGCCCTACCAAGGCCGCGGTCGCCCCTCCTGTACTCACCGCTGGAGCACTCGACAGAACTCCACCCTGACCCCTCAGGGTCGCAAAGATTCTCGTAGTTGGAGACCCTATTGGGGAGCTGAGTAACGGACACATAGTGACGAGGGTCTTGGTAGGCTGAGCTTACTGGATTGGCCCGAAAGCTGTCCTCGGGGAGGGCAACAGCGACCTCGTGTACTGGCGTGAACTTGAGACCATCAAAACGCTCGACAGCGACCCAGCCAGAGGACGGCCCATCTGAAGCAGTCTGTGGTCCAACGACGACGACAACAACGGACTTACCACCAACGACCCGGAAGCACCGCACTGTCGCCGCATCGGGGAACACGGCCATTGTGTAGGCCTCGCAGGAGTCGATGGGAGTGCCTGTAAGCTCGAGGTCAGCGGATCTTCCGGACCATCAGCCTACTGTAGAGCGGCTTGATCCCGTCCATGCAGCTGTCGTCGCTAAACCACAAGACGCCGCATGCTCCCACCGCTCGCCATGCTCTGTTGAACCTGCCACAGGATCAACTCCGTCACGCGCCGCGAAATTGGGCGGACAGGGAAGACTCCTACGCATGATGAGCAGTGAGAAAGAAGCCTCCGTCGGTGTGGGTGAGGTCGAGTTCCACAGGACGCTCGGTGCCAACGCTGCCGGTACCAAGACCTGCCCGACTCTCCCCTGAGTCGCCCCAGCAGAAGATACCCCCGGAGACGTCCGTCTGAAGGAACCACATGTCGACAGAATCGCGGGTCGCTGGATCCTACCAGGCACGCATTAGCCTCTCCGCAGGTGAGTTCGGCTGTGGTTACTTCGTCGGGTAGTGTGGAGGTGAATATGTTGGTATCTGTGTCACCACCAGGACGTGCACAGACTCTCAACGGGAGACCCTCACCCGAGGAGGGAGCGGCTCCGAGCTGGCCGTTGGCGTTGCTGCCAGCGCAGCTCAATTGGTTCTCGTCGTGGAGAGCACAGATGAAGTCTCGGCCGCAGCACATGTGAGTGACCCCGCTAGCGGGCAGCGGCGCGACGGTCTGGTAGGCATCTAAAGGTGACGCCTGTCTACGGTGGGCTGCCCCCGGCGGCCATCCCTACTGTTCTCGTAGACCCCAGGGATGTATCCGGCGCACTCGAGGACGCCCTCGGTGCCGAGTATGCAGGTGAAGGTCATTCCGGTGCAAATGTGGGCCACCTGTCTCGAGATGAGGTTGGCCGGTGGGAGGTTGTCTCCTGAGAAATTGCGTTGACGGTTGTGGATGGCCGTGCCTCTCACCCATATGCGAATTGTGCTTCCCTCGAGACAGGACGTCCCCCAAGCCTAGCTGGCCGTAGTTGTTGAAGCCCCAGCACTTCACAAGGTCACGCCCAAGGGCATCATCTGAGGAAAAGTGGCGGATAGATGGTATGTTGCAGGGAAATGGCCATTAGGCTCAGCGCCGCCTTCTCGCCAGTACGCCAGCCTTCTCACCTAGGACGGCGCAGAAGTGGTAGTATGCTCCCGCGATCTGCTCGACGGGCAGCCCTGAGGTTCCCAGAGCTACAGGAGACGCCTCTTCGAACCCTCTAGAGAGGTAGGACATCCCTAGACCAAGTGCCTGCACGAGAGAAGGTATCGAGTTCGATCCCGGCACCCTGCACCATATGCCTCACCCCGTCCTTGTTGCTCCCCCAGCACTGCACTTGGTGCTCAGCCGTGAGGATGCAGTCAGTGACGAGGCCAGTAACCACTTGCCGGACCCCAGTTGCGAGGATTCTGACGATGATCACACTCAACAAGGCTCGGTCTCCATCAGCCCTACGGCAGCTGGTCTCCCGTCGCCGACGACTTCGACCACCCCTCCCCTACAGCGCCGCCTGCCTGCAGGTCGTCGGATCGACCCCAGCACTTGAGACCACCTGGGAGTAGGACAGTGGACCGAGGGAGCAGCATCACAGACCACCTTCGACGTCGGGGGCGCCACCGAGGGTAACGCAGACGTGGTCGCTTCCGGTGCCAACGCTCGTCACGGCCAGTGGCTGGGGGGAGTCGATGACCTGAGGGACGGGGAGATGGGGCGATCGTAGGGGAGGGGAGATGGGGTGATAGTAGGGGAGGGGAGATGGGGTGATCGTAGGGGAGGGGAGATGGGGTGACCGCAGGGGAGCGGAGAGCTTACTCGTAGAGAGACCTCGTGCACTTGAATGCCATTGGGAAACTTCATTTGGTAATGACGATAGGCGACGGGGGAGCCATCGGTGCGGAGGGAACAGGTGACGATGGCCGTGGATCTGCCAGCACAATCACAGACTGGGGACGAGGGTGGTCCTACGCTCCCTGCCAACTGGCAACGGAATGGGAGGATAGTGGACAGGAGAAGGTCCGCTCAGCTGAGCATCTCGACAGGGTCGGACAGGGGGTGACCTCCAAGGTGGCCCCGATGGCTGCTACGTCCGAGGCAGCGATCACTACGGAGACCTAGGAGACCAGGAGAGGTGGATGCTTGCTGGACAGGAAGGAGGCCCACCTCGGGGGTGATGGTAGGACGGCCGAGGTCGACCCAAGCGGTGCAATGAGTCCCCACGGTGACCCCAACGTCCCAGTATCTAAGACAAGCGGAGAGAGTCATGGAAGAAGAAAGACGGTATCTCGGAACTCTCCGACCAGAGGAGAATAGACTGAAGATTCCTATGGGGTGGTCCTCACGTTGTATCATCATCGTCTGCTGCAGAGTCGATTGCGCCGCTACACTCGGCCGCAGAGGAAAGGCTCGGCTTCACCGTCCTTAGAGAGCTGGGCGAGGTCACTTTGAGGAAGGCTATATAGTCCGACCGCTCGTTGGTGCAAGTGGTGAAGTCGGGGCCTAAGATTGATCATCAAAGAGGGAAGGGAGAGAGTCATTGCCCTTACTAGATGTACTGAAGCATGCACCATCGCTCAGGCGGATACTGACAGCACCGCAGGAGGAATCTCGCTGGCATGCAGCCAGGCAGCCGTACCCTGAAGGCACAGTGGGATATATAGGAGCGCTGAATGCCGGCAGACTTACCAGTGGTACCGGAGACCCTGGCCCGCTGAATGCCACACTGCTCGCAGTTGACACAGGGCGCGAGCTCCATTCGGGAGCTGTAACCCTTGATGTGAACACAGGAGGCGCTGGAGGAGCCCTGCAGGTGAACGATCGATGGAGGGAATGAGAGACTGAGGCAATCTCACCTCGGAAATGCTCCCCAAACGGCACTTGAAGAATGGACCTTCACCATCACAGTCGAGGTCATAGACCCCAGAGCAAGCCGAATCATCTGCACATTCGGCTGTTGCATGGGCCAACGAGGAGTAACTGCCGTATCTAAGGCGGGGTGGTCTCGCGGCAGCTACGATGGTCCAGCTCGTGAAAAAGTGATGGCAACTTGGGATTGTCTTTTACCGTGCCTCTGTTGGACAGTAGGATTCGGGCAGACTCGCAAAACTGACGTTGCCAGTGACGGGATCGACGCCGAGCTTGCGACCTACAACCACCGGCAGTCCCCTCTCAGGAAGACCGCTATCCGAGCTCACCGAGGTCTACTGCTTCAACGCTAGAGGCGTGAGACTTGACGTTCACACCGGTACCGCCGGAGCGTAGCTGTCCGTACCTGCAACGTATTTACGGAGAGTCGGTCGGTGAGGACGCTTACTCGTTCCGTGTACCCCAGCACTTGAGCTCCATAGTTGCCGTTATTACGCAACCCCAGTTGTCCCGCAGAGACAGTTTCGGCAAGATCGACTTTCGTAAAGATTCGATGGGAACTAATCGCCAGATGGAAGCGTCGGGAGCCCGACCGGAAGGAGCATGCTAGTCGCGTCACCGAGCCAGCTACCTGCTGCCTGTCCGTTTGACTGAAGTAGGCGATTTCCCATTCCAGGGTTGGCAGTGTCTCCCCAGTCGATCCGCAAGTAGGATCCCCATGGATGCTCCTCTGAGAAAGTGAGCCTTCGCAAACAGCAAAAGCGTAGCACAGCGGGGTTGAGACTAATCGGACCAGCCGGTTCTATGGTGTAACGGTTAGCACTCCAGACTCTGAATCTGGCGATCTGGGTTCAAATCCCGGTAGAACCTTTTTTGCGGACACGGTAAGATTTAGCCCCTCGAGCATCCATAGAGTACGGTTAGCTCCGCGAGGGGAAGCGAGCCCCCTGGATATTCGCGAGCGCCCGTATACTCGAGGCGACCGTTGAATGCATGATGACGTAGAATGTCTCTCGGGACCGTAGAGCGTCACTCACCCTGTGGGACAGTCGGGTTCCCATCGACCATGTGGATCGCCGCCCTCACTTCCCCCACTGGAATACCGAACGTAACGGCGAGCTTCACTTGCAGATCGGCAAGGCTGAACACCAGAAGTATTTGCCCCATCGAGTCGCCAGTAGAGAGGCTTACGATCGTTCAAGCTCTATTGGGTCCCGGCACCATTCCGGCTGGTATTGCTGTAGGACATCGATCTCGAGAACGGACGTTGTCTCGTACAATTTCCTGACACCAAAAGTCTACTGTCTTGCTCCTTCTTGCATGAGCTGCTGGGGACTCCAAGTCGCGAGGCGTGCGATACCGTGTGGGAGTTGCTCGTTATTGAACTCGAGAGTCCACCAGATTTCGACACAGTTGAACGGGCGAATGCAACACCCCAACGCGTCAAATGTGAGCCTTACTGTGGTCTCGTGCAGATATGGTCCACTAGCGCCATCCCGCTACTGCAGGTTTCCGTGCAGGAACCCCGCTCGGATACCGCGTAGGTGGCAGAGATATTCTCGTATGCGAGTTCGCGACACGAGTAGTACCTGTGATATCACGAGGTACATCGTGAGCGTGCCGGATAAACTCACGAGTCAGAAAGCAGAACAGTGCCAGCCTATAGGAGAAGGCTGCTTGTCAGCATACGAGCTACTCGTGAGCCATTCGTATCGCGGTTTTTACGATAGTCCCCCGCTCACCCGTCGAGCCATGCGTGCCTGGCAGATCCGCTTCTAGCTCTCGGGCTACACACCCCCGGCTTGCTGGGGTCTATATCCTCAGCGCCCACTGGGCTGGGCAGTACCCGCAGAGCAAATACAGCAAACAGCAGTATGATCAGAGGACGTGACGAGGAACTATTCTGCTGATGAAAGAAGAACTGCGAGAAATGCTTCAAATCTCCTGTCCCCGCCTCGTGGGAAGGACCCCAATCGCCGCCTCCACCAGGCGTCAGCACCTTTCACCCGGATCTAATTGACAAGCCAACGTGCGGTGATGCCGAGAAGCATGACGTCAACTTGCGGCTGCCCTGCATAACATATAACCTACCCGACAGGTTTTATGGTGTAACGGTTAGCACTCTAGACTCTGAATCTAGCGATCTGGGTTCAAATCCCGGTAGAACCTTTCAGTCCATATATGGTTACATCCTCAGGTAGGATCCTCCATCACGACCTGGCACAATCACCAGATAGGTTTGGCCCGTCCATTGAATCCTCGCAATGCTTCCGCGTCCGTCCGACCGGAAGTGACAATTCTCAAGACGACTTCTCAGCGAACTCTGTGCATTGCACACCCGCAGCGCCAGCATCCGACCCAGCACGAGATATTCAGAAATATATCCGTTAGCGCCTTGAAGGCCGGTGTCCTCTCGCAGCCCACCGTTTCTGTGACTACGCTGTTGCCCCACATCCTATCGGCCATCAAGCCGTTAATCTACGATGTGATTTAATGTCCGATGATGCCAATGCTGCACCCATGATCTCATCCGGCTGCAGAGGTCTGTATCAATCGGGCGCATCCACACAGGAATGCTCCTGTGCGTTGTGGAAGGCGTACCGTCAAGGCATCATCCCACAGAAGCACGGCCAATTCATCCGCACGGTTGAAACGAGAGCGAGTCCAGCGGCCCAGAGCCGAGTATACCGTTATACAGGCAACCCATTAGCACTGAGTGATCTGTTTTCAAATCAACCAGCAGCACCGACGCTACTGATGATGTAACCTCCTGCTCAACCGCTCCGATTCGGCTCGTGCCTCGTGACGTGTGGAAGATGTTGCACGAAAATTGCAAGAAAATCCAAAATGGGCCTTCCTGGAAATCTGCGCTGAGCCAAATCGATCAACCGATCGATCGGCCCTCGTCGGAAGCAGGTACTGAGACCAACGTCTGAGGGGACTTGGTAATAAGGGTATAGGGTTGCTTAAGGGGCGTCTCTCTCTCTTCTCACGTTCGAGTAGTGGTGGCGTAGTCCTCGTTCTCATAGCTCTGTGAATTGCGTTAAATTAAAGGGCTCCAGGTGAAGGCTCCCTAGTGCCATCGAAGCCCACTTCGATCTGCGTTGGTATCTCATTCACCGTATTATTTATCAGGAACCATGCAAATATTCGTTAAGACCCTAACCGGCAAGACCATCACTCTTGATGTCGAAGCCGCCGACACCATCGAGGCTGTCAAAGCTAAGATCCAGGACAAGGAGGGTACTACTAACATCCTCTCCGTCACTCTTCTTTTCCATCGTTTTGCTGTCCGCCCGCTTAATTTTATACAAGTTTTATTATCACCTTTCTTTAGGAATCCCCCCGGATCAGCAGCGTTTGATCTTCGCTGGCAAGCAGCTCGAGGATGGCCGTACCCTCTCTGATTACAACATCCAGAAGGGTGAGCATTTATTGGTTACTCGACGTATTCATTCCATCTTCCGTTCTTTCTCAGAGTCCACTCTCCATCTCGTTCTCCGTCTCCGTGGTGGTGTTATCGAGCCCTCCCTTGCCGTTTTGGCCAGGAAGTACAACTGCGACAAGATGATCTGCCGCAAGTGCTACGCTCGTCTTCCCCCTCGCGCCGTGAACTGCCGTAAGAAGAAGTGTGGTCACTCCAATCAATTGCGCCCCAAGAAGAAGCTGCGATAAGACCCTCATTGTCGTTGCCGACGTAGTCTAGGTGTTACTACCGCCTTCCTGAGTTGGCGGTGGCCACCACCCGGATGGCGCTGGTTCCTTGTGCCCGCTGGTTCTGAGGATAGCTAACTTTTGTTGCGTTGTATTTCGGCAATGGGAGGCGATTTCGGCGGCGAAGGGTGCTCTTACATGGTAGAGAACTAAATCGAAGAATTTTGCGAATAAGACGTGTAGCTCTTGGAAACGATGGGAACTTCGTACTCCGAATCGCGGAGGTAAAATATCTCTAGAAATTTTTGGGAATATTTCGCAACACAGTCGAGAACACGACTTTCGATAATAGTCGGTTGTCTCCCATAAAAGGTGGATACATAGACATTAAGATATATTACCCACAGATCAGCGGCACGATGAAACTCTATCCATATGTTTCGCTTTTCTATGGTGCCTACAACGTTGAACGGTTGAATAAACACCTTCGAACTTGAACACAACATGATGACTGGGTGCTAATGACAGCGTTACAAAAAGCATCGGTATTTGAGGTGTATACACCAACAGTTCAGACACGCAAGTAGAAGCGTATGATCTCGACATGCTCCTGAGAAGTCTTGTCGAGCTTCCCAACAGCATCATCATCGAGATCGAGGAAGTCAATCGACAAATCCTTGAGGAACTCTCTCAAGTGTGGCAACCGCTCCAGACCAATCCGGGCAGCTTCCAAGCGCGCTGATGTACAGCTGTTGTCGGAGTCGCTGAGAATCTCACCGTATAAACTGAGGGTCTGAGAGGGGACAAGCTTCAGTCAAGGCGTACAATTCGATGCGTCGCCGAATAAAAGGTGCGAAAAATCCAGCATTTCTGCGATCGAGGGAGCTTCGAGTGCCTTAGCTTCAAGCGCAAGCCCTCAGGTAGACTAGCACCGATGTATCTCGTTTGAAGAAGGATTGGCAAAGGCTACTTCAACAAGTCCGGAATGCAGCGCTCAAACACGAGAGTCGGGCAAGACTAAGGTTCTCGGAGGGCCCCGATCAACTCGCGTTACACACCAAGACCAATCGACCGCATGGGGCTCAACCTCTTACCAGATCAGAAAGAACCTCCGAGCCCTCCATAGGAGTGTCCGCCTTCAAGGAGTATAGAGTGTTGGCAGCGAATTCGTAGCAAAGCTTTCGTGCAGAGATGGGGACGCTATCGCCATTGGTCGCCCATGAAACTGTAAGATACCAACCTCGTCGGTGGCGAGCGCGAAGCACCGCCCTCACCTGCGTGCTGTGCAATCGATGCAAGCTCGGCGTCCAGCTGGTTAGTGGCATTACTAATGTTCATAACGGCAGTGAGGAGCATGGCACCTGTACGACGAGCGAAACTGTTCAGGGAAACAGAGAGCGAGAAGCCGTTGAGAAAACGTACGGACAGCATTGTTCATGTCTTCGAACGCATCAGCACTCTTATTCAGCCAGGCTGCCAGATTGGAGGCCTTCTCGGCTCCAGGTATCTAGGCAGTCCAATTGCCATCAGGGCGCCTTTCCATTACAGTAGCCTCATCACTGTAAGCCAGTTCCTCACGAGTGCCCCTACGGCTAACACGTAGTTCGAGAAGGATCCTGGTTCGTACTGTGCCTGAAGGGGGCATCTCGAGGAGGCCGCGCGCCCGTATCAGACTCACTGTAGCATCGAGAATGACATTCATAGTGGCTGTGGACTCATCACTGATCGCGCCTTCCGTCACGGCATGGGTGATCGAGTCCACGTTACTAATTCCGAGCTTGCTGAGCTTGGCGACGGCCAAGTTGAGCATGCGACTGTCCTTGGGCAAACGGTGAGGGGTAAAATCGAGCTTAGCTGGTGCTGAAGGAAAACTCGTTATCAAATAAGAGATGATGTCGAAGTCCCACCTTCCGATTCTGCTTTCGCGGGCACACTCGGGGCGGGTTCAGCACTACTGCTGCTGCCGTTGCCCGTAGATTGGGCGAGCTGTGGTGCGGCCGGTGCATCTGGGGTGAGCAGGAGAGTAGTTTCGCATGGGCTTCTTCACCGAGTACTAATTACTTGGCAAAATTTGATGTATGGTTGTGCAAGGGGTTCAAACCGCCGATATTGGTGGGGTTAATCTGAGGAGGCAGTCATAAGGAGCGCGTCCGAGCGGTGGTTAGCCTACCGACTGTCTCATTTGAGCTTCCATGTTCTCTATCATAGGTCGAAGCATGACACCCATAGGGGAGGACAGGGCCTCATTGGGAAGATCGACGATATCTAACAACAATAGCTATCATACTAGATACGGCAGTGAACCTCCTCCGACGTACATGACGGCAGCCCCTGGCCGTCCAGTAAAAACCTGAACACACAGCCATGAGCATATCATGAGCAGAGAGCTTCCACACTACGCGAACAGCTTGACACATAAACAGCACTGCCGATCCATAGTGGACAGAGTGCAACGGTAGTTGGGGTTTGAACACAGGGCTGGAGGTACCTTACTTGGCGATATCATCGGCGAAATTGTTACAGTTGTTGTTGAGCAGGCTGTAGGTTTCTGTGGTGTATCTTGAATGGCTACAATAGCAGGCACGCCTTTAGCCTCAACGATCCACCTGTTCCATATCGACTGTAGATAAGCGTTTAGTTGATCTCTCGTCTTGTGGGTAAAACCTGAAGAAAAAAGTCGGGGAAAGGACTCCTCGTACCCGAGCGTCAGGGAAATCGTGCCGACGCTCGTGAATTGTAACATAGGTCGACTCACCGAGGTCTATGGTCTGGTATGGCATGCCAGGCACGGCGGGAGGAGGGGATACACAAATACCTGAGGGAGGCTGCTTGATGGAGAGTGGTGGTGAAGGCACTACCTCCTCCGTAGTAGTACTCCAATCCGAACACTACCACTCCTGTGTGCCAGATACCCTAGAAAAGATACATGCTTATGGAACATGTTTAGAGCCAGGGTCGACCTAGGATACTCTTTCGTGATCCTCATTCGAGCTAATTCCCTTCCGCATAGAGCCAGTGAGTGCCACAGCACATTCTACTGGAGCCCTCTACGCTTGCGAGATATCTCCAGTGGTGAACCTCTCACCTCGATCTGCTTTCCCAGTATCATAGGGCTCATCTGTCGGGCCATGCCTTGGGAGAGATCGTAGAGATGAGCTTGGACCTTAACGCCGCTAGTGGAGGCCATTTACAGTCAAAGCTGATAATAACTACGAAAGCAACTGCATCTCGATGGCGATCAAATCCAAGCTATTTCGCAACTACATCTCAAGGTCTCAGAAAATCTCTACAGAAGAAGCTGCGGTAGGCAAAATATTCTGACAACCCGATCGTCGTTGCAGAGACGGAGCGAGAGACGACCAACGCCCGAAGAACACGGTATACAATAGTCGCTCCCCGGCTCATCCCAAATCACCAGAGTGGTGAGTGGAAAGTCATGAGAATGGTGAGTGGAAACGATCGAAGTTCAGAGTGACCAGCGAAGCCACATCCGACTTCTAGAATCCGGCTAGTACGAAATGCGCTCCCGGGGGGCGATTCCGAGCCTAGTTAGTTTACGATACCAATCCATCTTCAAATCATATATCGAATCGGAGTCCGATTATCGGACGAACCCATCCGAGCCACGAATCGATCTTGAGAGTAGAGAAACAAGTGATTTGCTTTCGACCAGCCGGTGGTTGATAATTGGAATTTGAGCATCTTATACGCACGCCTGGATCACATCGACTGGCTTGTATCACGATCCTTTGTCCTTCTGGAGATCAAGGCTACAGGAGAGATGCTAAACTGCTACCAACCCGTCACTGATGGGATGGCTCTCCACACTACGGAATCTAGAGTTTCCTTCTTTCAGGCTGAAGCGCGCTGCTGCACGACCCCACCCCGCGATGGTTGCGATATCTCCGTACTGTAACACGACAAGCTGCGGATCTCCCAAGCTTCTCTCTACTAGATGGTACTGAGCAATGACGATGTTACATATTAACAGATCAGTATAGACAAAGGTAAACGTCAAGTTAGCAGCTCGTTGCCAGCAAATCGTCTCGTAGACGAGTGCTCATCATACCAACTTTTCCCGAAATTACCAAGGCGCTGAGACATGCCGACAGAGAGCTTCCGCCGCCTTTACTGTGCAAAAAAATGTAATGGGGAACCGCGTGACAAGCAGCTTCGAACCAGTGGCACACATCCATCCAACCGCGTCACTCGCCACAAAAATACTTCGCGGAGTCGGATGGATCTACCAGCGGTACTTGGCGACAAGCCTAATGGCCACGTAGTGCGCCGTCATGATGTTGCCCCTATAGACCGAGGCCCAATCTTCCCGTTTGTTCTCCATCGCGTAACGTAACGTACTGCGCTTGATTTGCACACCATGGTTGTAGATCGCTGTTGTGAGACAGACTCCAGCTGTGAGTATGCTACCTGACGCCCAACACTATAGGAGCTGTGTTCTAAGCCCAAACAGACTTCGGATTACTCGGAGCTCTCTACTTCGAAACTAACAGTTAATAATAACTAATAATCCGTCGATATTCTTTCCCACGCACGGGGGACCTCCGAATAATGCGGTTGGGTAGAGCGATAATGAAAGAAAAATTTCGATAGGCAAGCTAAGTCCTATGGACTGCGGGGAAATCCTGCTGTCATTCGGAGATTTTCTTTCCAAAAAATAGGTTGCTTGACGTAGGCGCGTTAACCACGTGGCTCCCGTCCGCTCCCCAACCCCCCCACCCAGTACTACCGGCCGTTCGATACCGCCCCTTCCTGCATGCAAATACGGACAACCCGAGCGTGCTTATACCTGCCAGAGCAGACTGCAACTTCACAGCTGTCATCAGCATGGTTACCCGCCACGATGGAAGTTGAAGGAGCAGCGACCATCCACATTGCATGGCTGATGGGCGGTGGCATGTCCGGTCTTATCACTGGATGGGCTTTCTTGTACCTGCAGGAGATGCTTCTATTCAACACCCAGCAAGGCGGCACCCTTACTGTATAATAGCCGCAGCGGTGCGCCGATCGATGCGGACGCTAGGGAGACCAGTAAAGGCTGTCGGGAGCTCTCGGCTTGTCCCTGCCTTCGGCACCACCTGCCCTCCTCTGGCGGAAGCTTCACCATTTCGCTGATGGTTGGTCGACAACCAATGAGGTACCGGCACCTGGAGGGCTATCCAATACGACTGGCCACATGCCAACCCGCATCTGCTACTACCCGGTCCCGAATGTTTTCCACTGGGTTAGGGAGGAGGTGTCTTTGGACCGCTAGTGGAAGATGGTGGGCTAAGCCGGGCTGCAGCATTTGCTCGACGAACCCCTGAGAGAGAGATCATGAAGGGGACCCTAACGACCTCACACTCACGTCATCCATCTGCTCCAGGATCTGCCGAGTGGTCTTCTCAGAGAGCCCTTTGAAGCCGGCCAGGAGGAAAAGTCGCGACCACAACCTGAGGAGTCCCCTTTGACGCAACCACTACCAGGTAAAGATGCGCACCTGGAGAGCCGGGCAATGGTATTTTGGTCGAAGAAAATATCAAAGACACTCGTATGCAGCAGTAGGCGCTGGATGCGTGGTGGCAGGTACTCCAGCAAGCCGTGCTGACGGACCTGTCGAGAAACGATGGCGACCAGAGGGTTCAATGGCGGGTGTTACCTTGCAGTAGAATCCGAGGCCCACCAGTAAGGTTCCAACAAGGATTGCTATCAAGTGCGGGCACTGATTGAGCACCTAAACGGATGGCCATGGGGTTGAACCCGGATTCCTTCCGCTACGATCACACCCTCACACCGCTAGACCACAAGCTTCCTGCATAGATCGGGCTGACAACACTCTCACCCCTTCCTACCTGTATTGTGAGGCCTGCCAGGCCCACTACAAGAATACAAAACCCGACCCATACGACAAGGGTCCAATCATCCACGTTGACCATAGGCAAGGGCTGGCGAGTTGTAGAGAGCACAACGCTGTTAGGCGACGAATTTGGTCTCTTCGCCGCAACCAGCGTCCGAGGTCGGTCTGCCGTACGATCAGTATCTTCAACAGGCGGATAACACCAAAGCTGGACGCT
This sequence comes from Perkinsus olseni, assembly GCA_013115135.1. Lineage (NCBI taxonomy): Eukaryota > Perkinsozoa > Perkinsida > Perkinsidae > Perkinsus > Perkinsus olseni. The sequence continues at coordinate 32,464 of JABANP010000399.1, forward strand.
ACCGGGCTATTGTACCACACACTATGAAGATTCCGGGCCACATTGGGCCTGAGCGGCGTCGTTACTACCTGCGGTGGTGGCATCCTGATGACCCAAGATTCCTCTGATCCTTAGTGGCAATCGAGCCAACGGTTGGATGACGTATTTTCGTAGTGATATGCCTTCTTCTGCTTGGGCCGTCATTATTATTACCAACGACTCAACTGACGGCCTGCAGGCGTTCAAAGTACAGGAACACTGGAGTACCATTAGTGAAGAATGAGGACCACGATGAATCGCACCGATCGGACCGATTGCGACGATTGGGTACGATACCGATTGAATCGGTATCGTACCCCGGTGAGACGACAGCGAAGAGAGGGCGGTCAGAAAGAGCCCTTAGAGGCCTGCTCTGAGTCTCAATGCTTCCCCGCGTAACCCAACAGACGATCGGTCGACTTGCTGCAACTGCTTCGTCAAGGTTTACCAAATCGGTGTGCAAGATCCCAGGTTCAATCCCCGCAAGCGCCATTTTTCTGCGTCATGCCATCGCAGAGCGTAGTCCTGCGCTCTCTTTGCGGTCCACTACGTTCCGCAGGAAGTGAAGCATTCCCTGCCTATAAGTGAGCTGCGTGGCGAAAACCCTCTTCGCGGAGCGCAGGGCTTCCACTTGTGAATTTTTGCTGCAGCATACCGTCGCGCCATCTTTCACAGCAAATCTGAACTCGGTTGTCAGAGCGTCAGAAAGTTCCCTTCGTCTGATGGACTGTAGTTGACCTCAAGATACCCCGTCCAACCGCAGTTTCGTGCTTGTAGTTATTCGCCTCACCACAATGAGTGCAGAAAATCTCGTGGTGAAGGTCGGATACGAAGGGAGCATCTGGCGACTGAAGGTGCCGACACAGGAGGTGTCCTACGAGAAAGTCAAAGAAGTTGTGGAAAAGATGGTACCCCCGGAAAAGGGCCAAATGATAAGGTCAGTCGAGAGCCTTCTAGGGTTTGGAATGGCCTTCCTCAACGAAGCGCTATGTCGTCGTAGATGCTCAGCTAGAGGTGTCAGAAAGCTGTCTTGCAGGTATAAGGATGATGAAGGCGATATGTGCGTGTTGACGCCTGAGACCTTCGAAGATGCCATCGATATTTCTCATAGGAGTAATGGACTTATCCGTCTGGATGTGGTAGTGCACGGGAGGGGGATTACGCTGTTTTAACCATCGGTATGGTTACATCCTCGACGAGTCGATCATGGAGCGGTACGAATGCCTCTGATCGTTGAGAGTCCGAAGATCGCTGTTAACGCTCGTTATGTCGGTAGACGGACGGCCGTCGAAAGTGGTGGCTGTTGTTGCTAGGTCAATATGAGGCAGCTCGAGCCGCTACACATGCCGATGCATTCGCCCCTAGAAGAGCACGCCGCCATGCACTTCCACTCTACCCTCCCTCCTAGCAAGTCACCATCGACAAACTCCCTCTATCTGCATAGTCCGCAGTACTCTGGTACCAGGATTGAGACAAGCGAACAGGACAAACACGCAGCTGCTGCCGCTTTCATATCCAGCACACGGGGTTCCTTCGAGCATCCTTCTGATGTCTCCTCGTCCGGCCAGCCCCACGCTTACTCTGGGCCTCTTAATTCTTCTACGGCCACCCAACCACTCGCGGGTGGTATTGAGAATGCTTCGGTTGATGATGCTAGGACGCACGCCCAAAGCTCTGGCGCAGTCCAGCCTCAGCTGTCGAAGCCTAGCGACAAGATTTACGCCCCTAAACCGGTCTTGAGGATGTTTCTGTGTCTCAACGACATGAACTTGCTGACACCACGAATGATAACCTCGGTGAGTGGAGAGAAGTTGTCTGGTGATGGGATTGAACCCGCGGTCTATGCCAGGTCACTGTGTCATTCATACCTCTGATGATCCAGCGATGCAGTCGCCACACCGATAGGCTGTCATATAACGTATACAATAACTATGCGTGTCTCAGGCCCACTTTGCAGGTGACGCCATCAGTTCCGTAGATTTGGTAGAAATGTGGTATACATTTCAGAGTATGCTGCTGGCGATCACGCACATACCGGTGCTTCACGAATTCATGCCGCTCCTTCAAGCCATCGTTAACTCCGGTCCTAACACGCCTGAGGTCGCTGAGTTCGGCCAGTGGTTCGTTGGTCTTCTCAAGTCATTTTCCACCCTCACCTTTGATGCGCAAGTGCAGGTAGTGAGGGGAGGTGGAGCGCCCGGATTCGTTGCTCTCGTGGGTCACTCTACTCGACTAATGCAGGACGAATATCTGAGGGAATTCGAAAGCGTCCTCGACTGTGTGGTTTCGAACCAGTGCGTGGAATCCCAGTGGTAGATTCATAACGATAGCTACTGGGCTTCAGTGCGTCCATGCGCACTCCCTGAGCGTAATGTGATCGCTCCGCCGAATTCATAACAGTCTAGCGGCTGCAACAAAGCTAACATTTTTGGAGTTCCCTTCGGGTATAGGAGACGTCTCCTCTTTCGAGGTCCTCTTGATGGTGGCCCCCTCATGGATCCCATGCTTCCAAACAGCGGTCGGCCTCGGCCACTTCGACGTGCCTCCGACTCCCAAGCAGCAGGTCACCCACCATGGTAGGTTGTCTTTTCCTTTCTTCGTCGTGGAAGTAGTAAATTGAACTAGGTGTCGACTGCGATGGCTGTGGCTCGAACCCTATAGTCGGGCCGAGGTTCAAGTGCCAAGTTTGCGATTATGATCTCTGTGGCGAATGCTACCCCAACAAGAGCAACCTCCATGCCGAGCTCCACGACTTTGTGTGTGTTTTACGCCCAGGGAGGGAGGTGTCCGGCGCGGCCTCGGTAAGGCGACGCTCGACGGGCCGCCAGTCGATGCAGCTCTTCTACTCAGAAGGACCCTCACTTGTCCGAGTTATCAGCCCCAGCGTTGTCCGCGTACGTGTCGTCACTTGAAAGCCGAGCCCCCTGGAATCAATTCCACCACCACCACCAGCCACAGCAACCGCCTTCCTGCCTCAAAGGGGTAGTAGGGGGAGGCGGACTCACTGTGACGGAGAAATCCCCAGTATCCACCGCTCGGCAACCGGTGAGGCTGCGATCGGAACTCCCTCTGCCGGAAGATGTCCCCTCTGTCAGGCCGCCGTTAATTCTTGCTCATCGTCACCCTTCGTTCTACCCTCACCCGGAAGCGGTGGTGCTGGTAATCCTTATCGAAGCTGATTCGTTTAATAGAAAGAATAATTGCCGCCGCCGCCGAAGTAGCATCGTAATTGGGTGCTCATTAACCACCCATGGGCAGTAGGAAGTCTGCCAGGCTTTTTCGCCTCACTCCTTGTCATCTGAGTCGGCGCGTTGGACACCCTCATCTTCCGTCGACCGCTGCCAAGTACACTTGCTAACCCAATTTTTCCTCATTTCTCTTGTGCGGCCCAGTCATGATTTCGCGAAGCGAAGACGAGATGTCAGGCTGTTGACTATCGTCCTAAGGGCAGTCATTTGGAAAAACTAGCTAGCTCGGCAGCAGTTTGCTCCTTCTTTTGTATAACATCAACCTCTGTTGAGTTGTGGGCTCCCTCAGCGTTGACGGGTTTGTTCCCATATGATGTGGGCTAGCGGTTAGGGATATGGGTTCTCATTGAGGAGTGCCAGGTTCGATCCAATTGAGACGCTTTTTTCGATAGAGTCCAGTTGGATATCATCACCAAGAGCTTGATGCAAGTTGTATCAATTTACCGAACATGAGTGAATCCAATGGGCAGGAGCCTCCCCCTGCGCCCCCGAACTTGGTTGTTAAGTTCGTGTCAGCTCAGGGGGTATGGCGAACCCGAGTCCCGGCCGCCGCTGCCTCCTTCACCAGAGTAAAGCAGTTCGCTAGGGACTGCGCGGCTTCAGCTAGCCCTGTTGGTCAACCATCGCCCGACCCTAGGATTCGTTACTTGGATGATGAAGGTGATTGGTGTGAGCTCACTGAGGACACTTGGCCGGATGCTGTGCAGCTTGCTGAGGACACGAAGGGTGTCTTGAGAGTGGAGGTAGTAGGGCGAGGGAGGTCATCTTATCGGCTATTCACTAGTCCCACCTGCTCATCGCTCTCACGCGTTGCCCAACCGTATGAGGCACTAGTCTAGCTCAAGGGTGAGAGTCTACGAAGTATTTTCGCTGCGTGTTTGACTGAGCCGTGGTTGATCGTTGTCCTTCACCATGATTTCTATCCAAGCTGTGAGCGGTAGATCCACAGCCCGCTCGATATCACCTGCGCAGTGTTTGCTCGATCAGTTGACCGCTAAGTCCGAGACGCTACTGCGGAGTAGCTCAGCCTCTACGGCCGCCGCCACCACCGCCTCTGCCCCACCCCTCTGGTCCCCTCCTGGCGCTCTCCCCATCGCCACCCCTTTGAAACCGGGAGTCCAAGAGGCCCGGCCATCCGTTGCTACTGCTGCTGCTGGTGATGCTACTACTACTGAGTTTATGCCATCTCGTCAGGGTCTGTCACCAGCTTTCGCCACAGTAACGAGCATTCACCGCTCTCGTTGGTTGTAGAGTCCGTTGCTCTTTTTAGAATACCAGAGACCAGCCGCCCGCCGCTACTACTGGAGAATCATGTCGTCCAGGGACTGTGGATCCCTACCCGGTGTGGGCGCCTCCGGGCTTGCAACCCCACCGCTCACCTCAAGCATCATACCCTTCGGAGCGTGCTGGCACCGTACCGCCACCGGCTGGCTCGTTCGAGAGTGAGAGATCATTCACGGGAGCCCCGAGCGCGCCGGCGCCGGCCTCCGTTCGATCGGACGTGGGGGCTCCACCGGGCTTCCCACAAGATCAGCAGCAGCAGCAACAGAGGAAGTCCTATGCGCCGAAACCAATTCTGAAGATGTATTTAGCGCTGAATGAGTACGGCAGGCTGACCCCCAGAATAATGACATCGGTGAGTTCCCGCCAGTGCAGAGTCGCCCGTGGCAGTGACGGTTCTAATGGGACGTCAGGTAATGGCCAACTTCATCCCGCTGGTGGTCCAAAGGATCAGCCGCCATACCGATTGTCTCACTTTCGGAATGTATCATAAATTCTACCGCATTCTACCAACAATGAAGGTGAGAAGGAAAATCAGTCTTTCGAGGGGCGAGCGAGATATACAACAGAGCAAGGTCGTCTGCGTTTTCGATCCGGCCCAGCGGGGTTCCGCGATAAGCGTGTCGTGGTCGTTCGAGGTCGGCAGCTTCTGTCCGAGCGGTTGTTGGTAGGCCACGCTGGAGGCGATTCAAGAGGTACCATCACTGCAGCGGTTCGCGCAGCAGCTGAGGGTGGTGGTGGAGTCCGGGCCGGAAGTTCCCGAGATGTGCGGTATGGGACAATGGATGGTCAACTTCCTCAAGGCCCTCTCCCAGGAGCCCTTCGATACCGAGATCAAGGTGAGCTTATGGGAGACGAGAGCCGACCTAAGATACCAAAATCGCTGACTCCGGCCCATGCTGTGGAACTCCGGACACCTTCCGGTGTTGCTACGCTGCACAGGCATGGCCGTCATAACAGCGATTTTCCTTTCATGCGTAACTCATTCGGAGAGTGTTCATGCAACAGATACTACTCGCTTTGGCCGAGCCTTGGAGCCTGGTCGTACGCGAGGATATCGTCACCTACCGCGACATGCTAGATTGTGGTGAGGTGAACATAACCCACACTGGTGAGTCTGCAGTTGAGGCAGGGCGACCGACTTACGCCCTTCCATTGGTCATAGCGTAACACACGGAAAGCAAAAACTGGTGACCTTGAAAGCGTGTCGGGTTGTCTCCGTGCCATAAGTTTCGGTGACGGTTTTAACGAGTGATACGCTGGTGTGGTCGGCACTGTGATGGCGCTTCTAGCGAGAAGTAGTCGAATTTGTCAATGGCACAATCTTCTCTCTCAGACCTCGGTCGGTTGGGACGTCACAGCCCGGGACGTTGTTGTCTGTGTGTAGGTGTGAAGTGCGACATGTGCGGCGAGACGCCGATCATGGGCCCGAAGTTCAAGTGCCGCTCTTGCGACTTCAACCTCTGCGGAGAGTGCTTTCCGGAGAAGAATTCTATCCATCCCCAGCACGACTTCGTCTGTGTCCTCTGGCCGTCCAATGATCCACAACCATCACAACCACAGCCACAGCCACAGCAGCAGCAGTCGTTGACTGTGAGTCGGCGGGGACGTTGGGGTCCTCTTCATTGGTTGCATGCTCAGGCAGACCGTGCAGTGGCCGAGAACCCTGCCAGGGGACTGCAGGACCCCTTCCATCACCCTTTCCCTAGCTCAGCATCGCCCGAAGCTTCGGGGCCGTTTTCAAGTTGGCTCGACGTTCTTCGCACGACTTTGTCGTGGCACGAGGAGTACCGTCAGCATCGCCCTCACCCGTGGTCACACGGGAGCTGGATGCTCTCTAGGGGCAAGGGTAAAGGGAAGGGCAAGGGCAAGGGAAAGGGTGGCCTGTTTGGCTTCGACCCCTGGAGGGACGACGCTGCCCGCTATGACGGTGACGACAGCAATGGCGACCACACCGGGTTCGTTGGTGCTGTCGGGGAGAGCCTGGAGCCTCGACGGGTGCCGCAACAACAGAGGCCGGCGGAAAGCGGAGATGAGCGTCCGAAGGCTCACAAGACGTACACACCCAAGCCGTTGGTGAAGATGTTCCTCAATCTCAACATACAGGGTTTGCTCACCCCTCGCATCCTGGCCTCGGTAAGACCCTTTACCGCAGGCTGTAGTACTGTGCCTTATCAGGTCGCTTCGGCCTTCTTGCCGTTGACCATCCAAAGACTTAGCCGACATACTGATCGGATCTCGAAGGCGGCCCGAGTGAAGTACGAGTGGATTCGCCCGACTTTGCAAGTAGGCATTATTGTGCTGGAGACCTGCAGGTGGTGGACATGCCTGTTCTTCAGGCACTACTCACCTCCCTCGAGAAGCTCCCCGAAATGCAGGAGTACGTGCCGCCGTTGCGAGAGATCGTCACAGGCGGGCCTGATAGCCCCCGAATGAGGTCCTTTGGCACTTGGTTCATAACTTCAATGAAGGCCTTTGCTGCACTGCCCTTCGAGAAGCGGATGCCGGTAGGCCCACCATCGCTCCCAAGGATCCTCACCGAACCGCTTCGAGTGCCCATTGTCTCCCTCCTCGAGTGGCGGTGCTGGCCGTAGCCTGCTTGCTATTCAGGTCCTGCTGAACGCAGCTCCTAGATGGATGACGGTGGTGACTTCCCTCATGGGCTTCCAGTTCGACAAGCATGACATTCCCGTCATGTCAAAGTCGGAGCTCACTCACGGTACTACCAAGGAGTATCTTTGCGCACAGCGAAGATTTCTCCACTTTAGATGTTGGCTGCGATGGCTGTGGTATTTATCCCATTGTGGGCCCTCGATTCCAGTGCCAAGATTGTGACTACGAGTACGATCTCTGCGGGGAGTGCTACCCGGACAAGAATAGCGTCCACGTCAACGGCCACGAATTTGTTTGCGAACTCTGGCCTGATACTAAGGTCCCCTCGGCTAAGGTAAGTATCTGACCAGTGGCTCGTCTGAGAGGCCAGGCGACCGTTTAATCCGAGGCTTAACTCATTTTTTTTCGTCTCAGACCAGCGCGCAAAAAGTGCAAGCTCCCGCCGAGCAGAACCAAACTGTTGAAAAAGACGGAGCGATGCAGAGCTGCTGCCGTCGCACTTTCACAGCCAAGCCATTGGCTTGGATTTTCATGGGTTTGGATGGATGCGGGATGCTTACGCCCCACATGGTTACATCAGTAAGTATTCTATTTATCGGGCGCGCGCTTTTCATTCGGGTTTGTCCGCTGCCCAGGTTTTGGTGTCATTCATTCCGCTGATGATCCAGCGTATCAGCCGGCATACGGACCACCTCACTCGGAAGATGTACAAGCGCTACAAGGAACTTCGACCCGTCCTCCAGGTGAGTGAGAGCTACAGGTGTCAGAAAACTCGCGCTGGGGCGATCTTGGATTAAGTTCTCCGGTTCTATCCCCGCGTGCTCTTTTTCTCATCACCGGTCGGCTTCTCGTTTTCTCAGAGTCTCCTCCTAGCCATCACCCCCATCCCTCCGCTGAAGTCATTCGTACCTACCCTGCAGGCTGTAGTTAACCAGGGGCGCGATGCCCCTCAGAAGGGTACCATCGGCGACTGGTTTGTATCCTTCATGAAGGCCCTCTCCACTTTGGGCTTCGACGCTCAAGTGCAGGTGGGTCTCTGTCGTGAGTTCGGTGGGACTCTAAGGATCCAAAAGGACTCAGGTCGTCACCATCATCGTCCCCAACTGGATCCCGCTGATGCACCAGATAATCGTGGGCACTTCCCTCTCTCGTGCACCCGTTCCCACCAAGGAAGAGCTCACGCACGACGGTGGGGACAGCTCCTCACCCTCGTTGCCCACCGGCTTTGTCTTCGTCAGGAGCTGGCTGCGATGGTTGTGGTTGCAAACCTATCGTTGGCCCTTTGTTCAAGTGCCAAAGCTGCGACTACGAGCTTTGTGGAGAGTGTTACCCGATGCGTAGCAGCCTCCACTGCCCGCTACATGAATTCAATTGTATTCTTCGCCCGAGAAACAAGGTGAAATAGTGGAGCTGTAGAAGAGCGAATATATGGTTTTTCTATCAGAAGCGTAACGCTGATGCCAGCAGGAGCGTCCCAGGAGACACCAGTGCGGACAGGAAGAACAAATCCGCGGAAACGGAAACGGATTCGAGCTCGGGATCTGTAGATACCGAAGAGTTTGGCCAGACTTCGGAAGAAGACGGAGAGGAGTCTTCGATTGAAGTACCTGAGGTTGATGCGAGCGCGTCGTGGAGCATAAGATTCCTTGCAGGAAATCGAAAGCAAGTCCCGGACTGGTTGCCCCTTCGTCGAAGCTGCGAAGAAGGCTTTAGCTCATGAAGACCATCAGTGATGATGTTCGTTATTATACTTTTATAGTTTGCACTGAGGAGTCGTAGCTGTGTCGGCGTAGGTCGACTAGTAGTAGCGAAGCCCGTTGTTCCGGGCTAAGACACACAATTACCATGGTGGTGATGATGACGGCGCGCGCCCTGAATTTGCCTCCCATTTGAGGAGGCAGTTGTTTTGCTGCCGGCATCAGTCATCCGAGGGTGTTATCAATGCCGTTGGTGATTGACCCTCCATTCACAATTACTACTAACCCTTCTGACCAAGTTCATCCAGGCAGTTTGTTCCCGCCAGTTGCTCCTTTCCTACCGAAGTGTCTTGAGTTCTATAGTGGCGACCGTTCACTAGCAATCATTATTGGGACGGTGTTTGCCTCGTAACGTGGGGGAGATGGAAATTGGGCCAGAAAGGCTCGATATCATAGAAAATGCGACGCCGGAGTTTGATAGATCCTCTGGTGTGCAGCCAGAATTACAACGCGAAAGGACGTCTAAGGAGCCCCTCCGCTCAGCCGCGATTTTCTGTCCGACTGTCCAACTCCTTTTGCATAGGCATGGCGGCCTTGTGACCCGCACCCTTTGAAATCGACCCTTCGTGAACAGAAAATCGCAGTGAAACACCCTTGACTAAAGACAAATGAGTGGGCAATGCCGTTCACCACTTCCTTAAGTGGTAAACGAGGTCGGACCAGCGCCGGTTGCTGGCAATCGAGCACTGTCGTCATTGAGCGTTCTGGGCCCCAGCAGCTCGACGGAGTAGAGGGAGATGATGCAATGCCGACCGAATATTATCCACCATCCGGTATGTGGTTGGTGGCCTGTTTCTCAGTGATGCGACTCTTGATTGCTATAGAGACCAACGCAGCAGACCAAGATGATGAAGACGTGGTTCGTACGGAGATCAATGACGAACTGCTAGCTCAAGGCCTCAGCAGTTCATCATCATCACTGACTGCGGGGGCAAACCCGAAGTACGCCTGTGAAAGTACTTAAATTCCCAGCTAAGTTCAGCCTGAGAGAGTGCGCATCTTCCATCCCGTTGTCGACATAGTTACTGTGCCCTGATCAGTGTGATGGTGGTAGCCCACATCCACCGCATTTGTATCGCGCGCCGATATTTTCGGTTGAAGCAGGTCCTCATACTGAGAAGCTCACAGAACCATGGTCACGCCACGATCAACCCGGGTACACTGCGCCCGCCGAGCTTTATAATTTCCCCACGGCAGCCCTCCCTCAGAGTTTCGTCCGACCTTAAGGGCACCACGCAATCGCTAGGTTACCAGTACGAGAGGCACAGCATCCGCTGAGCCGTGGAGAAAATGGTACTAAGGAAGGTCTCAACAACGCAACATTTCTCGAGTATGACCAGCAATCTCCTTTTACACAGCTGGAGGGAAACCACTATCGCGTTGCTTCACGTTTAACGCCCTTAAAGCTGAGCCTGATCGATGCCGCCCTGAGCTTCGGCCTCACGATTCCACTGATCGATCATAGCACGACGTTCTTCTGAGGTCTGCCTCTCACGACCACGGTCACGACCTCTGTCACCCCTGTCACCACGATCACCACGGTCATGGCGATCGCGATCACCATGGTGGTGATGGCTACGATGCCCACGGTCACGACCTGAAAAGTAGCAGAGCAATGCAAAGGAGACCTGACAAAAGCCACCCCTTACTCCTGGAACGGCGGCGCTCCCTCGATCTGGATCTCGAGCGACTGCGGTACTCCGGATGCTGTTCGTACATCTTGCGGTACAGCCTCCTGAAACGAAGTCAATGAGAGGAAGGGTAGGAGAGGCTGTCTATCATCACCTCCTCAACTTCCTAGGGACGTGTTTCCAATGTATGAAATTGCAGAAGCCACCTCGAGAACACTGGGCATCATCAAATTGACGGCACCTGTATGACATGCCTGACATGCAGATCCTCATAGTGATTTCCACTACGAGCTGCTACTACTACTGGAACCAATCTTACCCCAATAATCGGACAACAATAGGAGAAGGAGAATTCTAACAACAAGCCACTACCTGGCCTCGCTGAAGTCCGTTACAGGAGAGTACTCAGGCTGTATAATACGACCAGCGTAGAACCTGATAGATCCTCCATCAACGAAATCACTGGCGGGCGTGATGCGGCTCACCTCCCGGTTAATTTCTGTATACACACCTCCGCGCTCTCCTCTTTAACGTATTTCACATAGACGTTCCCGATCATATGGTCTCCTATATTGTCAACGACAGCAAGATCCTCGATCTCTCCTGAAGGGAACGGAAACGGTCAGAGAACTGAGTGCCACCGGAGCACTGCAACTAATATTTGTGCGATGACAACTCTTGCCACGCGTGGTACCGAGTCGTCACTTACCATAATTAGCGAGCTCCAGGAAGACCTCCTCATAGAAAGCTTCGAAGTGCTCCTGAGCGGCATCTGCCTGCTCGTCGGGAACGTCCTGGCCCTCGGCCAGAGCGATGGCAGCCGGAGGGTTCTGAAAGGGTGCTGGGTATCATCCTGCGGAAAGAGGGGAATGCCCAGCTTACCTGATACATCCCCTTGAGGAGAACGGTCTGACTAGAGACCGGCCTATTATGCTGTCGAGAGCACTGATCACCGTGGCGACATGTACCGATCTTGAAGTAGAAGGGGCAGTTGACACGGTCCTCTTCGGTACCGAAGATTCGGGCAAGATGCTCAGCCATTCAAGGGTGGTAGCCGAGGATTCTGACTACTGCTGCAACGACGTACAGAAGACAGGCCGCCCCCTTCGCCTGGAACTCATTGTTGAGCCAAAGTAGGGCAATACCACAGGGTCCTCATAAGTCGCAGAGTCAATTCAGACGCCCACTGGCAAACAGCGGTTCCTGAGTGCTGGTTAGAGAATCTCTAACGAGCCCGAACTCAGACAGAGACAACTAACACAACGCCCCTAGAGGCCCTTTGCTGCTTTGCCGGACGGAGAGGCCAGCGATCATCCGACAACGTCCAAGATGGGCCATCTGATACTCTGTCACGGGGCTAGTAAGCACCTGTACCGACGGACGTGAACGGCCCGTACAAGTCGGGAAACCCTCGCAACACCTGTTCGCCGTAATCGATTAGAATGGCGTGCGCGGTTGAACACATATGAGTGGGACGCAGGAGAAAATCAATATGCGAGATGTGTTGTGCGGCCTACTCGCAACGTGGAAGGCAGAGGCCCCATCGTGCACCACGAATGATCGCGGTTTGCTGATACCTCGTCTATGAACCAGTGCTGTGACGTTAAACAGCGTTGAGGAAACTCGAGGCCGTGCAAGTGTTCAAGATTCTCAGACCTTGGGTACCGCGCGGAATAATTTCCATGGTTCACGCTCGAATCGAGTCACTCGATTACCAGGGGTTGACCATTCTGCTTGGCACAGCCTTTCCATCCCTCGCCGATCTCCTATGGCGCGGTCCACCTCAATAGTGCTGCTGCTGGTGCTGGGCGGAGTTCCCTTTACTGTGGCTCCCAGGGTGAAGGATGTCCCGGTTCTGCTACACGAGCTACCTACTGGAACGTACTGGGCGTCGACAGAGGGCTCACAACAGCTCTGCCCTACTCTTCCCTTTGCTCACTACGTTCAGTTTGGAAGTCTCCGAAAGTGGTGGCCAACCTACAGCCATCGCGAGTGCTATTGTCGATGGTCACCGTGTCGTCATGGAGAATAAATGCCACTTGTTGTGGAAGGCCGAATTCCACTCCTCCGATATGAGCATTAAACCGCACCACTTCACCGACGCAGAAAAACATGTTTCCAATTCAAGTCGAATGCGACCTGGGGGCTCAGCGAAGCCGGCAAGTTCATGCGCGCTCTGTACTTTAACCTGGGTAGGGACGTGTCCCCGAGAGTCGCCTTAGAACTAGCTTTTTGCAAGACTAGATCGGGCCTGCTGGTCGGCATTGGGCTTGTGAAGGATGGACGTCTTATCACTGGTTTCGAAAACTCCTTCCTAGTGAGCACATCACTCAATCAGGGAGCCTCGGAGGAAGGGCCGCCTTCATTGCCGAACGCGCCGGCTTGGGAATATAAACTGCCTTCAGGGAGATACAGGGTAGCACGGCGGGACACAGGCGAAGTGTGGTCCTCTGTCCCGCTGCTCACTAGCTTTGACATGGAAATCTGGAATGAAGGTGGGCAACAAGTGGCGAAACTTGGCACGACAGTCGCAAACAAGTCGTTTGGGATGGCCGAAGGGGTTCCTCTGTCACGTTCTAGCAGTGACTTCGAAAGACGGCTGAACCTCAAGCGGTACGGACTCCACGACGAGAAACCCAGAGGGTGTTTTTATGTTGTCGGTAATGAGGGTTCCATGTTTTTGTGTAATCTTCACCGTGCTATGGGTGAGCCCATGCCGGAGGGGCAGGGGCATCATCTAGTCATCTGTGAAACTCCTTCGGTCATTTTTATTGGTATAAGGCCCGAGCGGCAAAAAAGTGGCCATATCGCTTTTTACAGGAACAGTATCTTCCTCGAAGGGCCCTTGATGAACACAGTTGATGAAAATGCCGGCGGTTTATATACCCCGAAACACATGAGTTCTTCGGCTCGGAAAAGGAAAGGCTCACCCGGGTCGGCGGGCCCTGCGAAGAGGCGTTATACGAAGAAGTACAACCCTGTGGTGGAAGAGCAGCTGGCGTCAGGGACGTACAGAGCAAAGAGACAGGGCGGAGTGTGCCCCAGTCTTCCGATGCTCACCGGATTTGAAGTCGAAGTATCTCAAAGTGGTGGGCAACAAGTGGCTATTGTGAATGCGCAAGTCGGCAGCCTGCGTATCAATATGAGAGAGAAATCATCTTTGGTTTCGAACAGCCTTGGCGACGATGAATCTGAATCGCGTGGTCTTCCAAGGACAGTGGGACGATGCTTTCTGTTCAAGGCAAATAGAGGTTACGGGATAAGTGCAGCCGGGAAGTTCATACGTGAACTTTACAGTGCGTTGAAAATGCAGGAGCCTAGCATGGCCGCTGTGAAGATCGCTCTCTGCAGCGATCCAAGCAGCTTGGTGGTCGTGCTCGGACCAGAATGGGAGGGAGGTCACGTTGTTGGTGCTGAGCATTCTTTCCTACTCGAAGGGCCCTTCGACGAACTGACGGCCAAGAAAAAACCGCCCAAAGTGTTGCTCGATCCGGTTGTTGAATCCGAAGTTCCATCTGGAACGTACAAGGCGATGAAACCGGACACAAGTGGAGTGTGCCCCACTCTCCCACTGCTTGACGATTTCCACATGACAGTCTGGGAGAATGGTGGCCGGCAGGTAGCCACCGTAAACGCCACTGCGAATGGTGAGGTGGTCCGCATGAAAGAAGGCATCCCCTTGGCTTGGCACAGCCGAAGGTTCGCCAGACAGCACAGTCTCCAAAAATACGGGCTCCCCGAGACCGGAGCAAAGCGATGTTTTCATTTCCTGGAGAAAAGTTCAGTGAACGATTTCATGCGAGAGCTCTACACGGCCATGGATGAGGCTCGGAGATCTTCGTCCCTCGCTTTCTGCCACGATCCACCGAGGCTCCTAGTGGGTGTGGGAATCGTGAAAACCGGACACAAGCGGGCTCACTTTGAGAACACCTTCTATCTCGCCAGACCAGAGAGCAACGCGGGTAATGGTGTAGTCGGCAGAGAAGCCTCCTCGCCACCCGATGGTTCCGCGGGTCAGGACAAGGAGAATTCAGCTGAAGAAGAGCCGAGCGATGAGATCGCGGGGAGTGCCGCAGCTGATAGCAGCGACTTGTTCCCAGAGTGGCTCTTGGATGATGATGAGGTCTTAGACCTTGCAACACAGTTGGCTACAGCACCTGACTTGGACTTATCGTGGACGGAAGGAGACTCTCACACGGAGGGAAGCACTCATTCGCCACTTTCTCTCGAGTCTTACGGCGACAATACTATTGACGAGGAAGAAAACCGTGAAAATACCGCTGGGCCATGGGAGGCCGTTAGCAGTGCAGCGGATGGGAACTCTGGATTAGGCCGATGGCCGCTTGACGAGGCCCTCTCAAAGTTTCTTGAATGATTGTGTCTCGACATCGCCCTTTTGTCGAAAGGAGATTTTTAACTTACGGAAGGTGTCTACAAGAAGCCCTTTAAATTGACTGTGTGATTATTGCGCGATAGGGCTGATGATGGCAATGCAACAAGAGAATCGTAGTCCCCGTTCTCCGACTGTGCTCGAGTCAAGCATGCAGTGTCCACCGCATCTTATATTGTGCATCTGGCTGTTGATGTTATTGTGAATGAGCGGGCTTGTGTTGAGTACTGGATGATGCCCATTCAATAGCCGTCACGATAACAGTCTAAAACCAGATTGTCACAGTGTGAAAGTCGATAGTGCGAACTTTAAGCTGTCGACTTTCAACCCATGTCGAGGGTCCATATTCTTCTGGTTGCTCTTTCTTGTCTATGTAACAGAGTGCTCCTGATATTGCACTTACTAGCAATTGTGGAAACACGAAGATTGAGAGGAAGCGTTCACCGAGGGACTCAAGTAGGCGTGGGTTGGCCAATCACATGTTAGCATGTATCATGGTCGGTGTCGTCTTGGGGCTCTGGGAGGTTCAACAGCAACTCCGAAGTCGTTGAGGGTGTGCACTGCTGCTGTAATAGGAATGGCAATCTGAGGCACATAGCCGATACCACATCTTTTTGAACTCAAAGGCCTGCTTCGTAGGAGAATCCAGCCGCGAGAGACTCAATGATGAGTCAGAGGGCGAGGTAAGCATCTTCGGAAGGTGGTCTCGCCCTGGCTCACGGCAAGCAGCCTCTCAATTGTCGACTTGAGCTCTTCCTCCATTGCACTGCTCATCCGAAAGTACGCCAGCTTCGAGAAGCCCGCCGCCAGTGATCTTCGGGCGGCAAGCTCGAGAGTAGCACACAACCTGATAGATATTCAGCTGACGAGAGAATTACCTGGCCGAGGACTGCTCACCTGTACAGCCCTTGCAGAGCATCTATTCTCCTTAAATCCTCTACGGTCCGCTTCCATCGCTGTAAAGCGTCTCGACACTCGTTCGTTTGATGCACTCTCATGGCTGCATCGTAGAGTCGGATGACACCGAGTGACACTGAAACCTACTCAGTTCGGTAGAGTCAACAAAGAAGGGCTCGCCCACGGTAGCAGGTCATTATCCCGGGGTTACTCACCTTCCTCTGCATCACCTGCAACCGTTGGTAGTCCAGGACTCTAGGAGTGTGACTCTGCTGGAGGTTTCCGCTAAGGAATGAACATAACGCGATGGCGGCAGTGAAACATGGCACTACGCGAGTTTCCGTAAATGAGCCTTTGTCGCAGAGGCATTGACCTGGGACTGCCAAATGAAGCTTCTGTAGACGAAGATTCTCCACAAGTTGAACGCCCGCACCCGCAGGCAGCGCATCTGTTAGCCGAGCAAAGATGGGGATCTCGAAGTGGAGTGGCGTTGCGAATCATCACGGACATACAAATTGCATAGCGTAGTGATGCAAACACAAGTACGAATGGAATATGAGTTTGAGTGTGAGTGTTTGATTGCTTAACAGCAGTGGCCGCTGGAGCAGGCTACGGCAATGGACAACAGCGCGACCTTCTGTCTCTCTCTGCATTACGTGAATGTGCCCATTCACATACTCGGGTGCAACGATTGGTGGCGGTGATTTCTGTGCCACCTTGTGTCCCTTTCCGAGTATGTGCACACGGAGCTAATACAATGAAAAAACAAAGGATCATGGATGGTTCCGGAGCACGAAACACGGCGCTAGCGGCTCTGAAAGAGAAGTGGTTTACACCTCTCGTTTGATCCACAAGCCGATTGACAGAGCTGCTGATCTCCTGCAAAGGGCCTTGCCGACAACTTCCGAAGATGCCCCGCGAGTCTGTGAAGAGCAGCGGAGCTCGCTTGTCCGCCATAGGTTGTATCACACCTTATCCCGAGCGTTAGCCAGTCTGCGTAGATGACGGAATGACGGTCTGATGAGGACCCGCGTTAGTGCCTCCACGAGGTGTAATGCCGCGTCTTGTTGCTCCTTCTCTGAGACCAGTCAAGAATGGAGACCAGCAGGCCTTTCTTGCCCATTAAGGGCACCTCGTAGATGACCGAGAGTCGCTGATGCTCGACTGATCGCCCCGTCTATCTCCGATATCAGAGCGTTGCCATCTAAACGGAAAAAACGCCCGAGAGTGTTAGTAGAATTGTTCAACCCACCACGTGTTATCGGGGTTCTGGAATCAGTCAGGTCGATCGTCCTCTCGAATCCATCTACCTTAAAAGATAGAGCCACTGAATCCGAAGAGGGCACGAGGTAGCATTCTCTTTGTGTCCTCGAAGAAGAGCGCAAGGATGAAATACTCCACTCGAGTTCGTCGACTCCCTTCGGCGCGCTTAATGCAAGTGGGCTTTGTCGCACCAGTTCGGTTCCGTGCCGCCTGGTCATGCTTCTCGGAAATTCCTGTCCGATGTACGCACTGTTCACTTTGCTCCCCATCGGATGCCTATTGGGCGATCGATCCAGAGCTCGATCGGCGACTCTCGAGCGGCCGTTTCCGAGTGTTTGTTGTCTCATGCTCCAGAACGAGCAAAAACTATGGATGCCTAAATAGTAGCAGTTCGTTTCTGGGCTGCGAAGCGTCTCCTTCGACCTCATCGATGGATCCGGACTATCAGCAACGCAAGGCATACAGTCTGTTTACAGAGCCAATGCAAATACTGTTATCACGACGTCCATGTTCAGAGATTGGTCCCAGCGTACCTAGCAGGCCCAGGGGCGTCCGGTACAAGCAAAATCGATGACGTCCGCTCCCTTACTGTGACGGAGCCGTCGGCAGTAGGGTCCCAGTGACACGTCGCAGAGTGGTGCAATCTGACGCAAAAACGATGATTGTTAGAGTCATGGGGCACGACTACCCGGCGCCCTTCTCCTGAATGGTGACGGAAACAATGTACTTGAAGTTGTCACTGGCTTCCTAAGGAACAGCGAATGGAGGAAATCTCAGATAAGGAATGGTCAACTGCTTGGGAATGATCAACAACAAGAACGCACGGTCGATCGGCCCGTCGGTGATTGCAGAAACAGACCGCAGCATCTAGAACAGTCTGACCAGAAAAGACGTTCGCAAACAACAACAAGTGGAACACCGCTTGGAAGTCACTCGCGAACACCGCGTGCGCAATAGTCCGTAAATTACGGTAAATTGGCTGTTCATTCGTGGGCGGAGCGATGCGGTCTTTTCAGCAGGGGCGCCCCCTGTATGAGCAGCTTCTCTTACCTTGAGCTTGGCGACCACTTTCAGCCCTATCTGGTCTGCCCACTCCTGCGCCTTCTTAGCTTCATATTCGTCATCCGTTTTGATAGTTGCCTGCAGAAT